>JABWTJ010000034.1:3250899-3447289 GCA_016801875.1 Solanum sitiens
GTAAAGAATAGAGTTTGATTGAAAGTAGCTTGTTACATAGCTTTTTCTTCACTTAGCTCTGATACCAATATGAGGGGGAAAGCGGAATTTAGAAAAGAGAGTAAAGAATAGAGTTTGATTGAAAGTAGCTTGTTCTATTTCTGAGGGAGAAGCCCTCTATTTATAATAACAACTTACAACTTAGGCCAATGGAGATGGCAGACAACACACTTTACACTTGGCCTTATAACATTCGACCGACGCATAAAACTTTACATATAATGGAACACTTACTATTTACTACTTTTCTACTTTACATAGTGGCCTTTGCTTTTTTATATATGACCAACATACTTTTGACTTTATTACAAAACAACAAACTTGCAGGAAGTTCAGTTACACCAAGAAGTACATCTACCGCAGGACCATCTACAAAAAAGGAGGAAGATAAGGTAAAGTATACAAATACAAACATGAACAAATTATTTTCTAAATCATATACTCCACACAATACCCAAAAAGACATATTCGACAAATAAATACTTACAAAGCTAGCCTAGATTCACAAAAACAAACATATAACCATATTACCAGAATGTATATAGAAAATATATACAAGATACAAACCTTTTTAAACCTAAACCCTCAAGAGTCAAGCCTCACAAATCGACAGACTTATTCAAGCCGGGCTAAAAAGCTCTTTTCTTAAATGAGCTTTAAAAATCGTTGTTCAACCTAATCAAATCCCAGGTTAAGCCAAACCGACCCAACGGGTCTAACCCATATTGACGGCTCTAATAGCATTTAAAAGTAATCGACTTTAAAAATCTCTAAGGGCGACAATAACAAATTACTAAAGAAAAAAATATTTAGTAGACAAATGCAATTAATTAGAAAGATATTGAGAAAGCCCACAATTGATTGATGACAATGTGCTTGAAAAATAAATCATACACATGAATAATGATAGGAGATGAAGAATGTTTACAATAAATAACTATGAGTCATTTATTGTCTTGCCGAAATTTGCATGAGGATAACTAATTATTTCAATGGTAAGAATGATATTCACATACATGGTACGACAATTGATAAAAATGAAATCATGTAAAGTTTAATTTTCAAATGATCATATTTCTTAGAATATAATGAAATAGGTGGATCATGACCAGGGGCAGAACTACAGTAGTCGAAGGGGGTTCGGCCGAATCTATCGACTTTTTTGTAGACTCTATATTTGTATTAAATTATGAAATAGAATGTATATATTTATTTTCTGCGAAAACATGAAAATACTGAAGTGTTTGGCTCAGTTTCTTAAACGTTTTATATATAAAAAAACTACAATATAAAATAATAATAACTCTAAATGCCTTATATATATAAAATAAAATAGTACGCATGTTTATATTTTAAAATAATTTTTAAGTGTTTTATATATAAAAAAGTTGTTTTGCTGTGAAGAAACAGAGACAAACAACAACTTGCAGATGGAAAGAGGAGAAAAGAGCATGTACCTTTGTGTTCTGTATGGAAGTGTTGTTCGTTGCAATTATTTTAGGGAAGAAATACCTTAATTTTGTTTAATTAATATGAACATTGAAACAGCAAAGCAAAGGCGGAGAAGATCCAGCGCAGAACACGTGGATTCATTCACGTGGGGTCGAAACACGCGGAAAGCAATTACTGATGTTGGGAATATATATATATATATATATATATATATATATATATATATATATATATATAAAGTATATAAAAGGAGGATAAAAGGATAAGTATCCCAATTTCCAGCTAAAAGAACATAAGTATCCCAATTCCCAGCTAAAAGAACAGAAAGGAAAATGAAGGATAAGCATCCCAATTGTGAGAAAGCAAAATGACGGATACACCCTGACAAACAAATTGGCTGGACGTAATTTTTTTTAATTGAAGAACCAACACTTTTTTTTAATTGGCTGAACGTAATGATTTTTGATATGCTTGTGTACACTCAAACTTAAGAATATAAATATCAATTATAATCAAATTAAAAAATATATTTATGTATTATGTCTTTGATACAAGCCTAGGATAATGTCTAGATGACACATGACTAACATTAAATGTGAATGGACATGAGTCCCTTCACATGGTACAATGGACGAACACAGCTTCAAAAGGTGATATCAAAAGCATTTTAAATTGTACTATAAGCCTTATAATGCCCTTTCTGGCCCAATTTGATTGGCTCTTTTACACGTGGAAGGATAATAAATCCATGTATTGTAAAACACAAATACATATGCTCAAGAAGCTCATTTGAAACAAGCTCTTTCAATTATTTCAATTGTCATCTTCAATTCAGATTGAATTTTGTGATTCTTTCGTTTCATTTTGGAATTTTATTTCATCTAATATTCATTACAAGACCGATTAGTTAATTTATCCAATTAAATAAAATGTATACTTTTTTATTTATAACAAATATATATACACTAGATATGTTAGCCCGTGCTGGCACGGGCCCAACATGTCATTTATTTTGTCCTAATCAGTCAACTTTTTAGATAGTTTTTTTAATTGAAGAACCAACACTTTTTTTTAATTGGCTGAACGTAATGATTTTTGATTGGTTTGGACTTGGTATGTATGAACATGGCAATAACATGTTGTACAATTAGCTATGTGAAGTGTACTACAAAACTTGGCTTTATTTTATTGGACATCATTTTTTTGTTATTTTCCTGTTGACACGCGTATTTGCACTCAAACAACTCACCAGCTAACATGGAGTTCACTTTCTTCTTCATCGACTCTTTCAAATTGAAGTTTCTTAATTGTATTTTCTGGTAAGTGTTTCTCACTTTTTTCTTCCTTAATTTTTTTTACTTCAATTTTTATCTTGTGCAATTTGTTATATTTTAAGAGAATATAATGACGTGAAGTTTACAGATGTAATCATTTTTATTTCCCCTGATCCATTTGTAGAAAGGAAAATTGGATGAAAATGACAATAAACAAAATAATACTTAGCAACCATCCAAACAAGTTGTTGATGAAGATGGAGATACTCTTGCTCAAATTTTGACATACATTCATCATCTGAATCAAAATTTGGCATTTATTCTTTTACATTATTGTTCTCTATTGTATTTTCTCGATAAAATATATGAATGTCAATATTATTTTCTGATTTGTTTATGCATATTCACGAATAAATACTCAAATTATCTTAGTACACCAAGGGTGTTTGATAATATGCCTACATCGAGATGGATCTTTAATTGAGATCTAAATGTGGTAAAACTGTCAACTAATAATTATTTTTCCCTTCCTGGCTTCTTAATGAACTTTTTTTTACTGTTGAAGGGAGAGAGGTAGAAAAGAGATGTGTGAATTGCGATACAGAAATACCAAGTCAAATAAATAAAAATGTCTTTTTTTTTGTTTTCTTAGGTGAAGGAGAAAAGGAAAAAGCGGAAAAAATATATGATTGTTATTTGTGGAATTTGAACCTTTCGATTCCAGGTAAAGTCTAAGTTATTCATAAATTAATTGACCCTCAACTCCCTCTAATTCTATATAGAAGCAACATTACGTGCCTCATTATGAAAAATCATTTTTTTTTTCATTTTATCACAGCTAAACTGGAAGGACCAAACTCATTTTCTTGCTTCCTGGATAAGAATACAAGATGGTACTTGAATGTTTCTCATTTTATCAAATAATTTAGAATAATTGAAGGATCTTCTCTAGATTTGGTAACAACATTTGATGTTGAACCTAATTTTTCTTTTTCCATTTGTTTCTCTTTTTGTGTAGTTTCATATAATAATTTGAGCTTAGCTAATTCTTTTTCTAATTCACTTATTTTTGTATTTTTTAATTCTTCTATATTTGTACTTCCTGTTTTGCTTTTATTTTTATTTTTTCAATTTCTTTTGATTTATCTATTTCTTCGTTTTCCTTTGTTATTCTTATCATAGCTGTTAAGCTATCTTCTAATTTTGCTGTTTCTTTTTCTAACATCAAATACAAGTTATTTCCTATTTTTTATATCGTCTTCCTAAATTTGAAAATATTATTTTTGTTATTAATCCGTCTTGATTTTCATATGTTTTTTCGTCTACTGCAAATTCTTCTTTATTCATTATGATTTATGTTATAATTTATATCATGTTGTAATTTATATTCTAGGCAATTTATTTGTATTTCTAACATAAATATAACTTTTCTTTGTGCTAATATTGCTTTAGTACTTACTCCTGCAAATATATTTTCTTCTAGTCTTTCTTTTTTATATTTTAATTCTTGTCTTTTTTTAATTATTTTCTCTATCAATTGTTGCTTATATATTTCTCTGTTCATACTGTTTTTTCAGATAATAAACATATTTATATTCTGTTTTAGAAATTATATCTATTAAAAATTTGTTTTTCTAGTATCTTTTTTAGTAAGTTGTAATAGTTCATATTCCATATATAAGTTTTTTAACTTTTTCTGTGTCTTTCGGACTTTTCTTTCTATCTTAGTTTTTGTTATAGTAGCCACTTTATTTTGAATTATGAAGGCATTCCTAATAACATATCTTTTGTTGTAAATTCAAAATTATACATTTCTTCTATTGTTAATATTTTATCTCATATTTGTATTTTTATATTTTTTGCTTTATATATAATCATACTGCCTTCATTATTAAATCCTGTCACTACCATAGGTGTTTTTAGTTTTTTCCATTTATCTTCTGATAAACAATTATATTTACATATATTTGCTTCTGCTCCTGTATCTATTATAGGGGTATAATATCTGTTGTGATATCCTTCTACAATAATTTTTGCAAGTATATATATTTTCATTATTCATTTTGTTCTTTTAATAATTATTTTCTTATTTTGGTAAGTTATTATTAATTGTTCATTCTCTATACTATATGGTTTAACTTTTTCTAACCATTTTATTCCTAGGGTAATATTATGGCTTCCTTGATATATTTTAAATGATATTACTATTGGTATTCCTCCTATAATTATTTCTTTTTCTGTTATTTCTTCATTTGTGTTTACTATCTCACTAGGTAATCCAGGGCATAAGTGTCCTGTTTTATTTATCTATGTTTCTATCTGTTAATGCTACTGAGTAGTTGGCACTTATTATAAATTTAAATTTTTGGTATATTAAATTTCCTCTTACTGCATTTATTACACTTTTTTCTATAGGATGTATAATTCTATCATCTGCTAAATATATTTCTATAGGTGTATCTATTCCTTCTCTAAAACAAGCTTTTATCAATATTTCTGTTCCTCCTAAGTGTACGTACTTTATGGGTGTTTTTGCTTTTATATCTTGTATTTCTTTATTTATTGTAAAATAAAGTCCCTTTGGTTATTCTTTTATATTGTAAAAATGCCTTGTATAGCTCCGGTATTTTAGCTATTTCTTCTCCATTTATTGTATATACTGTACTGATTAACCCGTAATTGTAGCAAGTTGCTACTAAGTTTGGGTTTGTTCCTGGTTGTGCTATTAATTTATTATAACCTTGCAGGTGTTGGGTTATATAGTTTTTATTTGGGTATTAATAATAATTTAATAATCATCTCGTCTAGTCACTACTACGGTTTTCTTCTTTGATTAGTTACCCTAACAGCGCCTCAACTCTGTTTACTCCCCTAATTGGCCTTCTTGCCTAACGGTTTCAACCTTAGGATGGCATAGTCTGGGCATACTGACTCTCAGAATATTTTCGTAGCAAACCTTCTAAAGATGGTTATTATACCATTATTAAAATATAATAAACAATTATAATCAACAAGAGATTATCAGGAATAAAGCAGTTTAGCTATTCATGAATAAAAATGAGTATACCTGTTTCTGTATATTTTTTATTTCTGCTTAGTTTTCCATAGCTTTTTCTTAACTTAGCTCTGATACCAATATGAGGGGGGAAGTGGAATTTAGAAAAGAGAGTAAAGAATAGAGTTTGATTGAAAGTAGCTTGTTACATAGCTTTTTCTTCACTTAGCTCTGATACCAATATGAGGGGGAAAGCGAAATTTAGAAAAGAGAGTAAAGAATAGAGTTTGATTGAAAGTAGCTTGTTCTATTTCTGAGGGAGAAGCCCTCTATTTATAATAACAACTTACAACTTAGGCCAATGGAGATGGCCGACAACACACTTTACACTTGGCCTTATAACATTCGACCGACGCATAAAACTTTACATATAATGGAACACTTACTATTTACTACTTTTCTACTTTACATAGTGGCCTTTGCTTTTTTATATATGACCAACATACTTTTGACTTTATTACAAAACAACAAACTTGCAGGAAGTTCAGTTACACCAAGAAGTACATCTACCGCAGGACCATCTACAAAAAAGGAGGAAGATAAGGTAAAGTATACAAATACAAACATGAACAAATTATTTTCTAAATCATATACTCCACACAATACCCAAAAAGACATATTCGACAAATAAATACTTACAAAGCTAGCCTAGATTCACAAAAACAAACATATAACCATATTACCAGAATGTATATAGAAAATATATACAAGATACAAACCTTTTTAAACCTAAACCCTCAAGAGTCAAGCCTCACAAATCGACAGACTTATTCAAGCCGGGCTAAAAAGCTCTTTTCTTAAATGAGCTTTAAAAATCGTTGTTCAACCTAATCAAATCCCAGGTTAAGCCAAACCGACCCAACGGGTCTAACCCATATTGACGGCTCTAATAGCATTTAAAAGTAATCGACTTTAAAAATCTCTAAGGGCGACAATAACAAATTACTAAAGAAAAAAATATTTAGTAGACAAATGCAATTAATTAGAAAGATATTGAGAAAGCCCACAATTGATTGATGACAATGTGCTTGAAAAATAAATCATACACATGAATAATGATAGGAGATGAAGAATGTTTACAATAAATAACTATGAGTCATTTATTGTCTTGCCGAAATTTGCATGAGGATAACTAATTATTTCAATGGTAAGAATGATATTCACATACATGGTACGACAATTGATAAAAATGAAATCATGTAAAGTTTAATTTTCAAATGATCATATTTCTTAGAATATAATGAAATAGGTGGATCATGACCAGGGGCAGAACTACAGTAGTCGAAGGGGGTTCGGCCGAATCTATCGACTTTTTTGTAGACTCTATATTTGTATTAAATTATGAAATAGAATGTATATATTTATTTTCTGCGAAAACATGAAAATACTGAAGTGTTTGGCTCAGTTTCTTAAACGTTTTATATATAAAAAAACTACAATATAAAATAATAATAACTCTAAATGCCTTATATATATAAAATAAAATAGTACGCATGTTTATATTTTAAAATAATTTTTAAGTGTTTTATATATAAAAAAGTTGTTTTGCTGTGAAGAAACAGAGACAAACAACAACTTGCAGATGGAAAGAGGAGAAAAGAGCATGTACCTTTGTGTTCTGTATGGAAGTGTTGTTCGTTGCAATTATTTTAGGGAAGAAATACCTTAATTTTGTTTAATTAATATGAACATTGAAACAGCAAAGCAAAGGCGGAGAAGATCCAGCGCAGAACACGTGGATTCATTCACGTGGGGTCGAAACACGCGGAAAGCAATTACTGATGTTGGGAATATATATATATATATATATAAAGTATATAAAAGAAGGATAAAAGGATAAGTATCCCAATTCCCAGCTAAAAGAACATAAGTATCCCAATTCCCAGCTAAAAGAACAGAAAGGAAAATGAAGGATAAGCATCCCAATTGTGAGAAAGCAAAATGACGGATACACCCTGACAAACAAATTGGCTGGACGTAATTTTTTTTAATTGAAGAACCAACACTTTTTTTTAATTGGCTGAACGTAATGATTTTTGATATGCTTGTGTACACTCAAACTTAAGAATATAAATATCAATTATAATCAAATTAAAAAATATATTTATGTATTATGTCTTTGATACAAGCCTAGGATAATGTCTAGATGACACATGACTAACATTAAATGTGAATGGACATGAGTCCCTTCACATGGTACAATGGACGAACACAGCTTCAAAAGGTGATATCAAAAGCATTTTAAATTGTACTATAAGCCTTATAATGGCCCTTTCTGGCCCAATTTGATTGGCTCTTTTACACGTGGAAGGATAATAAATCCATGTATTGTAAAACACAAATACATATGCTCAAGAAGCTCATTTGAAACAAGCTCTTTCAATTATTTCAATTGTCATCTTCAATTCAGATTGAATTTTGTGATTCTTTCGTTTCATTTTGGAATTTTATTTCATCTAATATTCATTACAAGACCGATTAGTTAATTTATCCAATTAAATAAACTGTATACTTTTTTATTTATAACAAATATATATACACTAGATGTGTTAGCTCGTGCCAGCACGGGCCCAACATGTTATTTATTTTGTCCTAATTTATGTGATACATATAATTTCGAGAGTCATTCAACTTTTTAGATAGTTTTTTTAATAATTAAGTTGTAAATTATTGTTGCCTATTGAATTTACATAATTTTAAAATAATATTTTATTCTCTTGGTTCCAACTTATGTGACACAAATGAAATTTAGAGAGTCCATCAATTTTCTTATATGATTCTAAAATATTTTAAGTCGTGATTTATGGTATTTTACGTAAAAAAAGATTATAATTTTTTTAAATTTCTTACTCTATCAATTTAGCTCTTTTTTCAATATTTAGTCAAATTATTTATAGCAGCATAAATATTTATGATTTATTATGAGACGCACGTGTAGAAAAAAGCATTCACTTCATTTTGAAATAATGTATGATACTTCTTTTGTTTCAATGTAAATGAGACATATGAAATAAGAGAGCAAATTTAAATATTTTCAATTGCTAATTATGGTGATTTATAATATTTTAATGTAATTTTTAATAATATATGTTATTTCATTCCAAAACTCAATTAAATCTTTTTCAAAATTTTTAGTTTTTTTTTTATAAAAATTATATCTCTAATATATTTTGTAACTAAAATATAAGAAGCAATTAAATTACAAAAAGCTAATTCACACGAAAAAAATAAAGTGATTTTTTTTGAAGAATAATCATAAGACACAAAAGAGAAATGGAAAAGAAAATTGCTCAACTGGGTCCATATATTAAAAGGTATTTGGGCAATAGTGAAAAGAAAATTGCAAAGAAGGGAAATAGAGAGATACACGGGCCCCACATGCATGGGAATTCCAAAAAAAAATCGGCTGAAGCAAAGTAAAAAGCAAAACACAGACGGGCTTTTATGTCAATTAATGCAAATATATGTGGTATATATGTGGCAAAGCAGTCATGTACAACCAGGGGCGGATCCACATTGGGTCTAGTTCACCCGAACACCTTCGACAAAAAATACACGATATATATAAGATAAGTTTTCTATATTTTTGTAGTTGTATATATTTTGAACCTCCTCAATAATAATTAAAAATAAATGATTTAATGGTAAGATCCCTGAATATTAAGCTGCATGCCCCAAGTTCGAATTCCATCAACAATATATTTATTTTTCGAACCTCCTGAACGAAAATTATGAATCCGCCACTGTATACAACAATAGTTAAGCATAATATAAATGTAAATACCCATATTACCCCTGACCTTTTAATGCCAGGCAGGCATGTCGACCGTTGGTCCTTCATAGTAGCCATGGTGGTTCTATGTCCCCCTTACAGGCCATTTGACGAACCGTGTGGAGATCCACGAACCGTTCAGTGGTCTATGGTCTTTCACCTTTTTCTGGGTGCATAACCACGATTAAGGTGACGGGTCGTGGTCCTTTTCACAGCCCGTGGACCTCCTCCGTGGTTTGTCGTTCTCTCTAGTTCAATCTTAATTTTTTAAAAATATCTATAAAAATTGAGAAGACTTTTTTCACTAATTGTTAATGTACATATGTATCCTACAATGCTTTGATAAGGGTATAATCAACAACGGAAGTTTAATAAATGAAATAATGTGGCAAAAGATATTTTTAATCATGTGTTAGACATTAAGATTGCGTATTAATAATTTTATTCATTGTTATCAATAATATCAAAGCCGAAATGTATCTCTATATTATATACCACATCAAGCTAATTATTGTTATCCAAATGAATGCAAATATATTAGCATTTTTCTTATTTTCCTATTACAATTAATGAGAGCAAATAAATATATATATATATATATATATATATATATATATATATATATATATATATATATGTATATATAAAGCTGAATGTAAGCAATCCTATGTGGTATCTCTCTATGACCCGTATCTCTAAAAAAATCTCATTAAAAAAATTATTGAATAAGATAAAAAAATAAATATGTTAAATATATTCATGGCAGTTATGTCGTTTTTAATATTCATAACTGTAGCACATAAATATTAGAAATTAAAAGAGAAATAAATAGTTATTGATAACCTATATGAGAGAATGTCAAGAGTTTTCTGTAATATTTAAAATAGAGTAGATAAATCACAAATCATTTAAAAAATACGGTAAAAGTTATCCACCAACTAATATTAATGTGTTCATTATTGACGTAGTAGTAGAAAAATTCATTGTTTGATTAGCTCCTTTCTCAATATTACATTCTTTTTTATGATTGTGTTTCAAATATTCTTTTTTTAATTGTATTTCTTTCTTTCTTTACTTTTTAACTTTTCAGGAACATCAAACAAGTTTCGTTGAACATGCTTCCATTGAACATGCACACATCAAAGAGGAAAAAATCAACGTACCAAATAAATTTTTGAAAAAAAAAAAGTAATGAAGGGAAGAAGTATTATAACAAAAGATCAAAAAAGAAAAACAGAAACAAAAAGGCTCTTCGAAAGGAAATTTAGAGCTGAAGAGAAGATATCTCAGAATGAACAATATTTCGTCAGCTTTAGGGTAAAATAGTCAGATCATTGACGGTAAGCGTTAGATATACGAAAATTGGAATTAATTTTATGCAAGAGTTAATCTGATATCCTATTTAGTATAATATTCTATATGATCGACCAACTACAAATTGCGCCATATTATTTTTAAAAAAAAAAAATCAAATATATTACTAATAACTAAACATATAATTATGTGTGTAAAGCTTCAGGACAAAAAAATTAAAATTACAAATTAAAACCAAAAAACGCAAAAAAAAAACATTAAGTATATATTTAAAGTTATTAGAATCTAAAAGCATACTAACTGTCTTGAATTCCTAAGGTGACACTTATTTTAGGCGAAATTTATTTTGTTAAAATATCACTTATTTTGAAACAATTATCAATAGTTAAGTTCTTGTCAATATAAGTCAATGTTAGACTCTATTTATACTCTGCATATGGTCTTCTAAAGAGATTAATTTAATAGCTAAGAGAAAAATAGAAGTTTAATAATTGACATTGATACATTTTGAATTTACCGTCATGATAAAATTGTGATGACTATCACATAAGTTTAATATGTTCTTGGTTTGAAGAGGAATTAAATTTTCTTGAGTACTCTAGATAAACAAGATTACAATTATATGAACGAATAGAAACTATAAAGGTGAGTGAACTTTTTTTGGGAATTTTTTTAAAATGTCAATATTTTAACATTTAAGAGGGTTCATTAACAACACTTTTAATATTCAGTAAAGATGTCAAAATTTAAGTTTGTTATGTATCTTATTTATGCTCTTATTATTTAATTTTATTTAATGAATACAATTTTTATATAACTGATTGGAGGAATTTAGGGGAGATAATTACTTTTAAAAAGGCAAATGCTTAAAAGTCTCATCAGTTACAATTTATCAAAATACACCAAATACATATTGAAATGAATACAAACTAATAAAGAAATACAAACTAATACATAATTTATGAATCTTGTATTTGTCCCTAATTTGTATTCATCCAAAGGTATGTCAACTAGTTATGTATTTTATTTATAGGAAGAAAGTCAACTTCAACAAACACGAGATGTGAGGGGTGTAAAATTACATTTATTCTGCTATATAGAATGAAAGGGTTATAATTAAAAGAGTTTAATAATCAATGGTAAGAAGAAGGATGAAACTATGTGGATATGTATAAGTGTATTGTTTATAGACAACTAAACAAGATAACAATAAAGAACAAGTATCATATTATCACGATTCGAGATTATTCTCTAGTGGCAATACGATGCTTAGAGTCACAAGTGAGCCCAATGTGACGTCCCGCCGGAGAAGGACAGAACGTTCTAGAGTTGTGCGGATGACTCTAGAACCTTTTGGAATCCTCAAGAAGACTAAAGAAAGTCCTAAGAGAATGTAGAATTCTCTAGAAAAAGGACCAAAGTGTAAATATTTTAGGAACTTGTAAAGTAAAAATTAATGCACTTTAGTCAAGTAGTATAAATAGAGGTTCCCCTCATTTACAAAGGCACCAAGCAAGTTGTAAAGCATTCTCCAAGCATAATACAAAGCCTTCTTCAAAGCTCTCTTTCTTGTTCGTTCTAAGTCTTTCAAAGCATTCTCTTAGCGATCTAAGTCTTAAAGGCTTCCTTGAGCTTACAAGACCTTCAAATATTAGTGAGTAAGTTGTCGAGGACCACACGGAACTTTAGCGAATACTCTAAGTGCGTAACACCAAGCTAACCTTTGATACTGTATAAGTCATGAGAAACTAAATACAAACATGAATAAAGACTGAAATGATTAAGCAGAAGCATAATTATGGAGTAAACTGATGTAATATACATCACTGAGTAAAGATTTGTAGACTACTATTGTAATCTGAATAGAAATTGAAACTAAGTAGATCAAATATAACAATTCTAATTGATTGTCTATGAAAGATCTACTAAAACTGAAATCGGGTAACTGGGACATGACCCCATGTTTTCCTTAATCAATACTAGTGAACAAAAATGAAATGTAGAAACTACAGACTAAATTGAGTTCGGAAAGAAAAACCTATCACTTGTTGACTGAAAATTGTGATCGGATTGACTATGATCATGATAGTAAGCATCTGAATATACATCACATAAAAATGTAGGTCGGATATTAATTTTGCGGTCGAAATGGTAAAAAGATACTAAAGTATCCCTGAAATTAATCACTGGAAAGTTGCAAAGAAAGTTTATGGCATGTTATGAAGCCACAATTCATGCATTATAGCTGCGGAACTTCATTTCAGGACTCGGGGTTGTCGAAATCATTATCAAGCCGCTGAAAACTTATTGTGATTAATAATGTGAGAGCTAATTTAGGATCTTTTCAAATGATAATTCACAACATATATTTTTTCCTTATATTTTTCCTAATTTAATAATTAAATTGATTTCTTTCTTTAAATAATTCTTCTATAACTCATTAGTTTTTCTATACGTTTTTCAATCAGTATGATTTAAATTTTTTTTCTCAATACAAATTTTCTTGTAGAAAACATTATTAGTGCAACATCCTTTTTTTAAAAATTCTTTTTGAAGAAAACATCATCAGAAGAAGTGACAAAGTTAAGGTGTCATTTTATTGATTTTAATACTTAATTTTTTTTATTTTCTAGGCTAAATATAAATAATTTTGAGAATTTCTTTTTATATATATATATATATATATATATATATATATATATATATATATATATATATATATATATATATCCTAATCATGGGGCAACTACATGTTACCCACGAAGGTCCATATGAATATCACATTACTATTAGGAATTTGCTATTATTGCCATCTCTTAAATAGTAACCAACTTAAATTTATTTACTTCTCTAACCAATGTATTGATTTCATGGTTTTCGATTCTTAACTTCTTATTTGAGACAAAAGAAATATTAAGTAAATAAAGTAAATAATCTACTATAATTAAATAAATATTAATTTGGTTAATTTTAAATATAAAACATTTTATCATCAAAATATTCTTATTACCAATTTAAGTAAATTGAACAGGAAAAATATTTATTATTTCTCTTCAATATTTGATTCGCAAAATCTTAAAACTCTAACCAAAAAACTATTATTATAAATTTAGTAAGACTCTTAGTTTACTTTAATTTCATTTAGTTTATCTATCTATCTATTTTATTTATTATTTTTTATTTAATGCTCCCTAATTAAAATATTTTTACTGTCATTTGATATATTTTAAATCATATTTATTTTAGTGCAAAAAGAAAGGTGTTAATGAAATATAATAAAATAATAAGTACTATTCTAAAAAAATGGGTCCCACAATTTTGATAGACACATGGTCATCATAATTCTAATTTTATATTACCCTTAAAAATAAAATTATTTACAACCTTGCCATTGATCGTCCCTAACTTCACTCTTCTATATATAATAATAACTAGATATTAGCTGCCCGTGCCAGCGCAGGCCCAACGTATGTTAGTTTTTTTTCTTCCAATTATGTGACACAAATGAAATTTAAAAAAGCGAACTAAATTTTTTATATCTATTTTCTTAAAAAAATATTTTAATTGTTAATTTGTATACCTTCTATGTCATTTTCGAATAATATATGTTACTCTATTTGTTTCATTTTATTTGATACAATTGATTTTAGAAAAATCAACGAAATTTCTTATATGGTTCTCATATATTTTTAGTTGTTATTTTACTGTGATTCATAATACTTTTTAGTTCTTGCGTTATTTTCGAATAATGTATGCAACTTTTATTATTTCGATAAAAATAAGGGAGTCAACCAAATTATGTTTTTAACTATGTTTTTCTAAAATTATCTTAAATTGTTACATTGCGTTTTTAAGCTTCTTTTTATGTAATTTTCAAATATGTAACAAATTAGAAATTAAAACGAATAATTAAAGTTTTCAAATCATTATATTTCATTTTTAATATATAACTTCCTCCTTTTTTCAATTTATATGAACTTATTTTTTTATTTTATTTCAAAAAGAAAATAACTTCTGAATTTTAATTTTTTTGTATAGCATATTTAAGATCATAAAATTGAAATACATATAAATTTTAGTTTTAATTTTGATTGATTCCACCTAATATTATACTTGATATACAATTATTAAGAGCTAAGCGTAATAATAATTTATTTACTTTTATATATATAATAAACAAATATCACAATAACTCATAAGAAATAAATAAATAACAAAAATAAGGTAATACTAATAAGATAATTAAAGATGTTTCTAGAACTATTTAATTTTCTTGTTATCATTCTTGGTAGATTTTTGTTTGCATGAAGTTACATTTTTACCTTTGATCATCATTCAATTCATATATAGAAAGATGTTTCTAAAATTATTTATTCTCGATAGATTTTTGTTAGTATGAAATTACATTTTTATTCTTGGTCGTATTTAATACAAATATATCATCCTATTCATTTTTATTTGTAAAGTTACTTTTTAACATTTTTTCTTTAATTTCAATCTAATATATATTATTAATTTTATCACACTTATTATTTTCAAGTATATTAATTAGAACCAAAATAAAGATGGAAATAATTAATTCATGATAAATTTTTATATAAAAAGCAAACATTTTTTATAAGCATAATGAATTGAAAAAATATTAAGAATTAAATTAAAGCAATAGTAAAATAGAGTAATAATAAAAAGATATCACAATAACTCACAAAAAAGTAATTTTCTTGTTATCATTCTTG
Source organism: Solanum sitiens (assembly GCA_016801875.1). Taxonomy (NCBI): domain Eukaryota; kingdom Viridiplantae; phylum Streptophyta; class Magnoliopsida; order Solanales; family Solanaceae; genus Solanum; species Solanum sitiens. The sequence goes on from JABWTJ010000034.1 coordinate 3,266,542, forward strand.
GTAGATTCTTGTTAGTGTGAAATTACATTTATGCCCTTGATCATTATCCATTTCATATATAAAATAATGTTTCTAGAATTATTTATTTTTTTCTAAATAGATGAGATTATTTACAACCTTGCCATTGGTCGTCCCTAACTTCACTCTTCTATATATAATTCTATATAATACTAGATATCATGTGCCCGCGCCAGCGCAGGCCCAACGTATGTTAGTTTTTTTCCTTCCAATTTATGTGACACAAATGAAATTTGAAAAGGCGAACTAAATTTTTTATGTGTTTTCTAAAAAAATATAATTGTTAATTTATGGAATACCTTTTATGTTATTTTCGAATAATATATGTTACTCCATCTATTTTATTTTATGTGATATAAGTGATTTTAGGAAAATAAACAAAATTTCTTATATGATTATCACATATTTTTAGTTGTCATTTTAGTGCGATTCATAGTACTTTTTAGTTCTTACGTTATTTCCAAACAATATATGCAACTTTTTTTGTTTCGATAAAAATAAGGGAGTCAACCAAATTTCATTATGTTTTTTAACTATGTTTTTCTAAAAATATCTTAAATTGTTACATTGCGTTTTTAAGCTTCTTTTTTAATGTAATTTTTAAATATATATCAAATTAGAAATTAAAACGAAGAATTAAAGTTTTCAAATCATTATATTTCTATATTAAAATGTTCAAATCTTTAAAACTCCATATATATGCACAACTTAATAGAAGGAAGCCAAACAATTTTGTTTAAAAATAATAATATATGAGAGCTCATTTCAATAATAACACATATATATTTCATTTTTAATATATGACTCCCTCCTTTTTGATTTTATATGAACTTATTTTCATTTCATTTCAAAAAGAAAATAACTTCTAAATTTTAATTTTTTTATATAGCATATTAAAGATCACAAAATTAAAAAATATTTCAATACACAAAATTTAATATACATATAAATTTTAATTATAATTTTGATTGGTTCCACCTAATATTATACTTGATATATAATTATTAAGAGCTAAGCGTTATCATTATTTATTAACTTTCGTATAATAAATAGATATCACAATAACTCATAAATAAAATGAAGAAATAACAAAAATGAGGTAATACTAATAATAATACCTAAAGATGTTTCTCGAACTATTTAATTTTCTTCACTATAAGAAAATGGTGAATTACATAGGGATTTTTCTGGGGATTAGTATGAAAATTTGCAGAAAAATAAATTTCATGCATATTTGCATACTAATTCCTAGAAAAATCCCCATGTAATTTATATTTTTCCTGTAGTGCTTGTTATCATTCTTGGTAGATTTTTGCTTGCATGAGTTACATTTTTACCTTTGATCATCATTCACTTCATATATAGAAAGTTGTTTCTAAAATTATTTATTCTTGATAGATTTTTGTTAGAATGAAATTACATTTTTATTCTTGGTCATCTTTAATACAAATATACCATCCTATTCATTTTTATTTGTAAAGTTACTTTTAACATCTTTTTCTTTAATTTCAATCTAATATATATTATCAATTTTATCACACTAATTTATTTTCAAGTATATTAATAGAGCCAAAATAAAAATTGAAATAATTAATTTTATGATATTTTTATTTAAAAAGTAGGCTTTTTTATAAGCATAATGAATAGAAAAAAAATTACGAATTAAATTAAAGTAATAGTAAAATAGAGTAATAATAAAATAGATATCACAATAACTCACAAAAGAAATAAAAAGGAAATGAAGTAATAATAAAATAAGTTAATGGTAATAACAATAACTTAAGATGTTTCTATAACTATTTAATTTTTTTGTTATCATTCTTGGTAGATTTTTATTAGCGTGAGATTACATTTTTCCCTTGATCATTATTCACTTCATATATAAAAAGATAATTCTAGAATTATTTATTATCTTCCTTCATAGATTTGTTAGAGTGAAATTATATTTTTGCCCTTGGTCGTCCTCCCACTTCACTTTTCTATATAATAAAATAATAATAGAATAGAAATATATATATATATATATATATATATATATATATATATATTATATTACCCTTGAAAATGAGATTATTTACAACCTTGCTATTGGTCGTCTCTAACTTCACTCTTCTATATAATAAAATAAATAATATTTTTGTTAAATACATTTTTACCCTTGGTCGTCCTACCATATATATATATATATATACATATACTAGATGATTTTTGCCCGTGCTAAGCACGGGCCCAACTATTTAAACTATGATATAATTTTATTGTGTTTGATTAGGCATTCACAATTTAATATCCTCTTTCAAGGCTTATCAATCATATATAATAAGGAGCAGGGGCGGCTCTATTAAATTGGTGGCCTAAAGCTAAATCTGAATTGAGACCTTAAATTTGAATATATATTTTTTATAAAGTTTATTATAGTCTTAATTTTTCTTGAGACATAGTACTCATAATTTATCAAACTTCTATCACTACAAGAAAAAGCTCTATTTAAGACTAACATTTTGGGACGAGTTAATAGTCACGTCTCTAAAAGTATATCTACTGGGACGAGATTTTATTTGGGTCCTTAATTATGTATCTTTTTGTGAAGGTAATAAATCTAGTCTCTAAAGAAATTAAAAACTGGTCCCAAATTATAATTTAGGGGAGTAGAAAGTGCGGCAACTTAAATTTTAATAAAATTCAATTTTCACCAAAACTTAGAGCCAAAACATAAGTGAACTAAAATTCTGGAAAAAAAAAGACAAAGGACGCTTCGTCTCTCAAAACAGTGTCGCGAATTAGAAAACCCTAGCAGCAGCACCTTGGCAGCGATCTCAGCATAGCTCATAGCTCTCAGTTTTTCATCTGTGTTTTCTCAAGACAGAGAAAGCACAGGTCAGCCTAGCCAAGATCTCAACTCAATCTCGATTTTCTATCTTACTTGAATCTCAGGTATGCCCACCTTCGCAAGTTGATTTTTTTCATCTCTAAATATGATTGTTGTTTATTTTATGCGATTTATAACTCTTCTTGTTTGATATACTCTCTTTTAGACTAGCCGATCGTTTTTTTAGATATATTGATTTTTGTTGTATGATAAGATTCAAATATGATGTGGATTAGTCTTAAGAGAATAGAGTGTTCCTAGTCGTTCTTGTAACAGAGGAACTCACAGCTAAATGAACTAAAATAGTGTTTGAGAGACGACATAGAGAGTTATATTAAACATGAGAAATCCATTATGAATTACAAGTGAAGTATTGTTCCAATTTTTAAACTATCAGTGAAAGAAAGTAGTAGCAGTTGTTCAACTGATCCATGTGCATAGTCACGTGCCACTAGTTCCTGACAACTTTCTATCTAACTAAAAGAATTTTGAACTACAATTGCACTTTTATGATAGTGTATTTGTATGTCTAAAGTACAGTTATATATCATAGTGTATTTGTATGTCTAAAGTACAGTTATATTGTACAATCTAATTAACTCAAACTAATGCAAATTACCTCCTATGGTCTTGCACATAAAGGGTAGAAAAGAAAGTTCAATTTGGTTGAAACTTGGAAAACTCGAGATCTTTCAAGAAGATAAGCTATAATAGTAGCACCATATTTTATTCCGTTCTTGTCTAACTGAATTTATGTTTACTGTCTACTACCATCTTAGGTATGTGTCCTCTTGTACGAGTTGATTTCTATTTTCTTCTCTGATTCAGTGTGTTTTTTGTTTACTACGATTTACTATTCTTGTTCAGGTTACTCTTTTTCTCTTAGATCATTGATCGTGAATGAAAACTTAAGTTTGTAGTGTGATAAGATCGCAAAAGTAAAGGGGATCAATCATAGGACAACTTAGTATTCCTAAATAGTAAGAGAACAATGACCTTTCTTGAACATAGGCTCTCGCAGCTCAATGAGCTAAAATAATGTTCTTATAGAAGATAGAGCGAGTTGTATTAAACTTGAGAAATCCATCTTGAATAACAACTGAACTGTTGTTCAACTTTTAAGGCTAACAGAAAAGGCGGAAAAAGTTGTAGAAGTTACTAAAACTGATCCATATGCGTAGTTACGTGCCACTAATTCCTAAGAGATTTCTATCTACAAGAATAAATTGCGAATTTCAATCATGAAGTTCATTTGTTGCTTGATGGCATGAAGTTCCATATCTAGCCCCTCCTCTTACGAATTTCAATCATGAAATTCATTTGTTTTTCCTCTGTTTTTATTTTCTGCAAGTATTGTTGTTTTACAAGTACTATGTTGCACTCATCCTAGTAGGAGTGGAGATGTATAAGGTCAATTGTTTTTAAATCGTCATATAGTTGAATTTCTGCATGGTGGCTTACATTTCAATGACTTTTACCAGCATATCTCATTTAAGGACCTCATTGTACAGTTCATTGTTGATAAAACTCCCTAGAGTGTGGTATCTCATTTTAGCTTTCCAATTTTCTAGTCCATTGACGATAACAACTATGTGATATCTCATTATTGATTATCATAATATTTCACATATAGTCCACCACTGTTTCATCAATCATGGTTCATGGAATAATTCAACGAGAACTGAATCAATTTCTAGTTTTACAAAATGGATTTTTTTAACATGGAAATTTTAGGATATAAAAGTCATTGTGAATGCAATTGATATTTCTCTAGGATTAATGAAATCACTGTGAATGCAATCTGTAGACCATTTAGACTTGTGATACACTATCAGATGCTATCTGTAGACCATTTAGACTTTTGATACACAATCGAATGCAATCTGTTTTTGTCTCTCAACCTAATAATCAAAACATATAAACTTAAAAACTATAGCCGATTTAGACTTGTGATACTCTACTAACTGGAGATTTAAAGTTCTGATAGAAAACTCCACGACTACAAGGAAACAATATTAATTTTAGTCACAATCAAATTTGGATCAGATTTGAAATTTTACACTTAAAGTTCTGATAGGATGTTTTAGACATGAAGTTCTGACAGAAAACACTTGAACTCTTTTTTACGTACTTTTATAATCTTAGTGCATCTAGTGAGCTGAATACCCTTCTGTTAAGATTATCCAACATAAGACCTCTATCATGTTGCTACTGGTTCCTTTCGGAATTGCCTCTATTGTCTTCTCTTGATACAAAGCATACTCTCCTCTACATATTTCTGTGGAAGTTGAATTCTACACGTTTTGCCCATTACTCCTTCGACCTCAGTTATCCATCTACACTCTATATAAAGAGATGATGCTGATCGAGTCTGTTATATTCATAATACACATTCTTGATGAGGAATTTCTCCATTTGTACTATATCTTGTCCTCGAATTTCTTTTTTTTTGGTGTAGATATGAATTCTTGCTTAATGCATATCAAATCTTTCCTTATTAATCTTTTTATATTCTTGAAGCTTGTTGACGTTTCTAGATAACCCTCACTGAATTTTAGAGTTTTTTTTTGCGATAAGAAGTTTAACTAATTTATTGTAAAATTTACATCTTACTCCTTACATATAAACCAATAGTTACTTATGGTCTTTTCAAATTTTTGTACTTGCAGATTTTGATATTCAAGTTATGCAAGTCATGATGCATGTATAGAAGATGCAGAAGATCAACATTATTTTGCTGTGGAGTTATGCAAAACTTGATATTATAGTGTATCTTGAATTGTTAATTAGCTAAGCTTTTTTGTTAAGAAAATATTGAAACTAACATCTTGGGTTGATAGACAATTTTAATATTTATATCAGCCTTTTGTTTGTAGATTTTTTGTAGCAATCTTATGTTTATTGATAAATTTTATAATTTCGTGATACAAAGCTAAGAAACATTGCTAGTCAACTAGAGACCAAAAATATTTCTCTGTCCCTAAATGTTAATTTAAGACGAGACAACTTCTCGTCCCTAAAGGTTAATCTTGGATAAGGTAGCTACTAGTCTAAAAAAGGTGCTCTACAATGATGTAGTTTCTCTTCCCTAAAGGGAATTAACGACCAGAAAATTACTAGTTTTTAAAGAAGAAAATCAACTATTTTGGACGAGATACAGGGTCTCTAAAAGTATTTTTGCGACTAGCTCTTAATCCGTCTCTAAAAAGTTTTAAGGACTGGAAAAAGGAGCCCGCCGCAGTTGACCTTTAGCGAAGAGGTCTATTAGGACGGGTGGCGACCAACTTTTTTCCGTCGCAATAGATTATTTGGGACTAGATGACTTTTTAGGACCGTATTTCCCTTCCTTAGAGACTGTTTTTCTTGTAGTGTATTACAGAAGCTTATATTTTCTACAACTAATACTCCATATTTTTTTAAAAGAAATATGTATAACATATTGTGTTTTTAAAAAGTAAGGCTGCTCAAATTTTGGACCTAAGGTCGGTTCTTTTTTCCCAAAGTCACTAATAAGGAGGCAATAAATATTTATTGCATAGATGTTGAAAGTGCACTACAAAAAATCTACTTGTAAATCATACTCGTCACTATTCTTTAAGTACTGGTCATTTATTCTATGCTACATAGTCGAAACATCATTAAGTAACTGACACTACTACAAAAGCGAATTTTGTTACAGTCTCAATGAAAATTCAAGAAATATTAAAATAAATAATGAAAGAGGATGTAGTTGTACTCCACAAGATGTGTGCGCTAACTCTTGTAGTAGTAGAACTCTCCAACAGGCCTTGAACAACCACTTCCATCTTCCCTTGATTGAGTTCAAGCTCATCATAGGACCTTATTTTCTTCATCATTTTCAAAGCAATTGATAATTGCAAATAAAAATATATAGACTCATTAGTATTATAAATTAATAATTATTTGAAAGTACAAATATATCTCATCTCTAACTTTGCTTATCACATCAAAAATTTTGATGTTGTCTTTTCAAACAGTACCATAAAAATGTGAGTTCTAGATGCGATAATTATTTCTTATACGTAACTGTTTCAAAGATAAGAAACATATATTTCAATTGAACATACATACATTGTACTTTATCTATGATAATTTTTGTTACGTAAATTAAATAAATATAATACATAATTTAGTAAGATACAAATTTTGTTGTATTCATTATACTTTATGTATAGTAAAAGATATTACATCATTAGTATGAAGCAATACAAAAATGAAAGTTATTGATCTGAGATATGAAATGAAATAACTTATAGGACAAACTAATAATACGATGATGTAGTTAGTATTGACAATTTATACAAAAGTGTTGATACTTGATAGATCAGATTAAGCAAAAAAATGACACTGTAAGAAATAAGAAGTTTCCATAGGTGAACTTGTTGAGACAACATCCTCAATCCAATATAATAGTTTCAAATATACTCACGAGTGCATCTCACTGACAGTCCACCAAGCATATATATGCCAACATGATGAAAACTACCATTATTTTGAGCAAAGAATTGAACGTCAACTTTGATTTATCTTTTTTTTAAAAAAAAAAAATCAATTACATCTTAACATATAAATTTGAAACTAAAATTTCTGATTCAAATCTCCCATTTGTACTTCGCATCAACTGAATGCCTTAATGAAATTTCACTTACTTCATCAATTTTTTTTTACAGATTTAACTTATATTATTTTAAGCAATCATATTATTCGTGACCATGTTGAAATAATTTTCTGCTTTACACTTGTGAAATAACAATATTTGTTGATTATATCAAAGTCTACACCACACTGACAATACAAACATATCAAGTCAATTAGTCAAGCTAAAACTACTACCTAAGATTCATGATCCATCTATATTATAACATGATCAAAATCTCAACAATCTCGGCTGAAAGAGTTAAGTCAGATTCAAGAAACAAAATCAAAATACAGAATGAATAAAAAACACCACCCCACTTACTAATTGTGATTAAGTTGTGCGGACTCTTCAATTTGAACTGTGCAACAATGTTGGATTGTCCAAAATTCACTACCTTTAGAAAATTAAGTTTACATCCAATTAACATTTATAAAGAGTCCAAGCAACATATGATTATGATACTTGAAACCTTGAATAACTAAGAAATGTTTTAACCATGACAGAATGTTATAACATTACAAACGTAAAGTTGAAACAGCATCAATCACCTTTGGTAGGCCTGTCAACAATGATTCATAAAATGCATGTTCAACAATTTCATGTTTTAAAGATATTTGACAATTAAACTATGGTGAATAAAGCTTTTGGTGAATAAAGCTTTTGGTGAATAAAGCTTTGGGTTATATTACACATCCTACTTTATTTCTATTGGGAAGAGAAAATTTTGTTATAGTGAAATCTTGTTAAAAAAAATTGTACTTTTTTAAAGTATAGTGATTGCAAATAGCGCGTCTCGGCTATTTGCACTAATAAATATTATACTTGCGATTGTGAATTTTCATATAAATAAATATTTTCTATTAAAGTTACTTTACAATTATATGATTCAAGCATGTGAGCAAATACTATCATTTACGCCTTGATTTTTCAATTTTGTAATCATAAATAATTTTCAACACAAGGTATTTGAATGGAAGAGTAATAAAAAAAAACTCGCACGAATCACATTACTCGTTGTTTTGGGGCAAATAAATCTAAAATAAACTGAAAATCATAACAATTAATACCAAGAATATATGTAACTAACTGAGTTACGACAGTACTGAATGTTGTGTTTGACAGCTAAATGATCTCTTTTGGTGTATTGTATATCCCAATAAGTTGCATTATATATTTTAAAATTGTTGAAATGTAATAGTGGATTTTGTCATATGTATACAACTATGTTATAAATTATAGTTGTACTAAATAGACTACAACAACATAGCCAATATAATCACAAGGTGAAGTTTGAGGTACCAAAAATATGACACCACACGAATTTTAATTAGTTTAAATTGATGTGTTTTGCTTTTTCTATGAAACATCTAATAAACTAATTAAATGTAAATGCACTTCACAAATAAAAAAATAAATTTTGTTCATTGAATGCAAATGTACTTTACAAATATTTAAACAGAATATGAAGGAAGAAAACTAAAAAAACAAAAAATAATATCGTCAAAAGAGAAAAAGACACTCACTGGAGAAGAAATGGAGATAACAATGAAGAGTAAGCAGTGATGGGAAGAGAGGAGATCTCTTTATTTGTAGCAAGTGTGATTCTAAAAAATTCCTTTTTATAGTCACATAGCTAGATACTATTTAGTAGTAAAAGACTCATTTGCCCTTGGTTGTTCTTGAGCTTCTCTTTCTAGAAAATTCCTCTTTAGTGTGTGGATGATAGATAGATAGATAGATATTATTTAATAGTAAAAGACTCTTTTATCCTTGGTCGTCCCAACTTTCACTCTTCTATATAATAATAAATAAAATAAAATAATATCTAGACTAGATAATGAAAGGCCAGTTTACGGGCCCATGTTACAATCTTATAATAGAAATTTGATTAGGTTTTTAAAAGAAAAATTATTATGATATTTTCAAATAAACATAATAGGAAATAACATTAAAATATAATATTTATTAAAATAATGACATGCTTGATGAAAATTATAATGAATCATCTCATTCTTTATAAAGTAATAAAAGGATGAAAGAAACTTTTGACTTTGGTCTTAATATTTATTAAAATTAGGAGAATAATTTTGTATAATAAAAAAAGAAGTTTTTCCAAAGTAATTAATAAACATGATGAATTAATGTTTTATATCAAAGAGAGAGAATTTAAAAATATCAGCAACAATAATATATACTGCAGTAATTTAACATGAGGTAGTTAATATAATAATTTATGTAACTTGCTTAAAATGATTTTAACAATGATAAAATAATAGTAATAAATAAATATATGTTTTTTCAATAAAATATATATTGACATATATGTTACGTGAAGTTTTGAGATTATACATAAAAAGAGAAATCAAGTAAATTAGATACTTCAAAAATGATCTCAACACCCCCCCACCCCCAAAAAAAAAAAAAACAATGCCATGAAACATGAAAAGTCTGAAGAAAACCAAAGGAGATGCCATAACATGCTTCTGAAATTGTTGAAAATTTTATTCTTGATCAGCTATCTCACTGGTTGCATTCCTTTTGAATTAATCATTTTGAGAAAAGTAATTGTGATTGATATTGAATTTAATATGTTAACTGATTCATTAGGTTGTTTGAAAAGTGTGGACTAGTTGAATTTTGCTGAAAGTTGAGTCATTATAGAGAGAATTGATCGAAACTGCATTATTGATTTTCCTAATAAGAGATCTATACCAGAGTATATAATATTGAGGACGCAAATAAAAAATAAAGGACGAAAAATTTATTGGTATAAGACATGAGAGGGGAGAAAATTAAGGAGTGAATGAAATGAAGAATGAGTTAATGTCTATTTATTTGTGTCAGAGACTTAGTTCTAGAAAATTCTTATAATTTATAGTTTTTAGAAAAATCTAACTTGTGGAGGAAATTTACCACTTGAAAAAAAAATATTTTAATGAAGTTTAAAAATACAATTTATAGTTTTTAAAATGAAATATATATGAAATGATCATATTACGGTAGATTGTCCTCAACTTTTTAAATCAAACATGTATTTAGATTAATATGTTTGAAATCAAGTAAAAGTACAAAATTTGATTATATATTTTAATAAATAACTATATTTTTATAATCTAGTAAACATTTTTAGTTTACTTTAAATAAAAATATATCATTCTATTCATATTATTTGTAAAATTACTTTTTATCATCTATTAAAATATTTATTTTTAAAAATATTGAAATTATTTTTGTTTATTCTTTAATTTAAATCTAATATGTATTATTAATTTTATCATACTTGTCAGGCACATTAATTGGAGCAAAATAAAGGTAAAAATAATTAACTATATTTTTAAGTAATGAAATTTTTATGTTAAAGTAGGCCTTTTTAGTAAGCATAATCAATATAAAAATATTAAGAATTAATTAAAATAATAATTAGATAGAGTACTGAATGGATATCAGAATAACTCATAAAAAATGTGAAGTGATAACAAAATGTGTTGATAGAAATAATATAATCAAAGATGTTTCTAGAACTATTTAGTTTCTTGTTACTATTCTTGGTAGATTTTTGTAAGTATGAAATTACCCTTGATCACCATTACTTTCATATACAAAGAGATGTTTCCAGAATTATTTGTTTCTCTTGCTATCTTTATTAATAAATTTTTATAAGTATAAAATTACATTTTTACCCTTGGTCGTCCTACCACTTCACTCTTCTATATAATACTAGATATAATATGCCCGTGCTATGCACGGGCCCAACGAATTTTGCTTCCTTGTATTGGTCTGGATAATAAATATTTTTATACAAAAAACTACATAAGATTAAAAAGAACACAAATAATAAGTAGAAGTTTTTATAGTGATCAACAATCTTAGTGAGCTTTGGCTTTGAATCGATCAAATAAGTTACTAATTTCTACTAACCTATTTTTGTTCATAGCTTTTGTTCTTGCACTTGAACTCCATTCGGAGTAGTCTTTACCCCCGGTACAAATAGAGTTGTGAACTACCAGGACATTGTGGGAAGGGACCTTACAATCAGAAATTTTACAGAAATTTCCACCGACATGTTTATTACTCTTCATCTTGATCACACTATATACAAAAGTTAGTACATTTTCATCTTTGTGAGTGAGCAACTGAATTACAAGAAGAAGAAATATTTGTCATGATAAAATATTATTGAAATACCTGAGATTTAGTTCATACAAACATTGCAATAGAGAACCATACATACTCAATTTATATTTATATGAGATACCTTATAGTGATATTGGCTCAAGATTGAAAAAAACGAAGAAGATGATTTCCCTTAATCATCAGCCATTTCAAGCCTTATAACATTTTCATTCAAATTATTAAAAAATAATCAAGCGCGAAATAATTGATTGGGGGCATGATCTGAACTTTCTTTTGTTGTTCCTATTAAGTCATTTAAAGGGCAGATTAGAGTTTATGTGAGTTCATTCTCTACTGTTTTTGTGTTTGGTTTGAGAGTCGTTTTGAAAGTGCCTATCCATTTTTCTTTCTTTCTATAATCTATTTAATTTATCAGTTGAACAAAGATCATTTTTTCGGATACTGCATTGTCATCAATATCTAGGGCTGGCTACTGATACTGTTTCACCAGATCATCCTACACCCGCCTCTAAGTTAAGCTGAATTTAATCAATATTTTAACATGTTTACGTCTCTTCTTTGGGTACTTTTAAATGGATACATATGTTGAGAACTTAGTTGAAGTACCCTTCTTGGTTGTTTGGTTATAGATAGAGTTTTGCAGCAAATATATTCTCTACTTTATCATCTCTAATGTTATGTGTTGAGTTATATTAGACACCAAAAAGAGAGAACTCCAATGTTCAAGTGCATTTTGCCAGTTTTCTAAACATGTAGCAAGGACTTCTCTAGGAATGACAACATAATAAAAAAGATTTGAAATAAAATGCATGATAGCTTAGCAGCCTAGAATATGAATTTAAGGTACAAAGTTGTCGAGCAGACAAAGTCTATTTAATTCAACTCTGTTTACTCGTTGTCGATCTAAAAAGACGTATGTTTTTCCTGGTGGTATTAGTTTAAATATCTCACTCGTCCAGAATTTTGGTTCAATGCATACATTTTCAGAGGTTTGATCATAATAATTAACTTTTCTATTCCAACAAATATTCTTCGAAAAATGAAATTCACTGAACCATCGTCCGTATATTTAATACTATTTATATGGTGATATAATTTCAACTTTAAAGACACATTTTATAGGGAAAAACAACTTAGATAAATAAACATACGATTTTTAAACATAGATAATAAAATCAGTAAAAGGAAAGTAGGCATATCCAAGATGACAAACAAATCTTGACATTGACATATTACCAGTCAAAAGAGCACCATAGACCTCAAAAACTTGACATTTTAATGTGAAGAAGCTAACTGGATATTTAAATCCTGCAAAAAATGACACTTGCCAAAGTTAAGAAGGTTGAACACACACAAAGACAACAATCACCACAATACAGACCTAAAGACTACCAAAACAACTTAGGCTTCAAAATCGGAGGAATATTTAAGAAAATGACTAACCAAACTAAAAGCAAAGATTGATTTAGATGAAATCCAAGCATCTCAACGTGTTCTAAGTGGAGTCTCAACTAAAATTCTAAAAAAGATCTAAACTCGGGACAACTCAAAGAGCCAAGATAGTCTAAAAACGTTTACAACAACTGAATTCACGTATTTTAACATATGTAAGATTACTGAGATTATTTATGTTGCTCAATGATGCATTGTTCTCACTCTTTCTGTGATTTAGAGAAATAAAGAAATAGCTAAGAGAAAAATGAAACTGAAAAGGAGAACTAAAATGACTCGCAATTAAAAATGAAGCACTGTGCTTCGACAACTAACCCTTCTCTTTTTTTTAAATGTATTTTCAACTCAAAGTTTTAGTAGTTCCGTCCATCAATAGACAAAAAATGTTTAGCAAAGACCTGGAAACTGTTGGGAAAACGCGGACAAGCACAAAAATATATATGGTAAAAGTAATGGAAATAAAATGGGAAAATAACGACACCAAGAATTTTACGTGGAAACCCTTCTGAATAAGGGAAAAAACCACAGGCCAAGAGGAGCAACTGATATTACTATAGTAATGAATTTTACACTGTGTAGTCACGAATACAATACTCAAAGTGACTACTACACACTCAAAAGGAACAACACTCTTTTGGTTTCCGTCTTACTAAAATATCGCTCACACTCTATTTTTCTTCACAGACTATTTTCTTATATATAGTCTATGGAATACCTCACTTTGCTCTCAAAATGGTTTTTCTCTCTAACTTGGTGTGTATTTGAAATGAGCAAGGGCTCTCTATTTATAGGAGAAATCTACTCCTAATGATGTCACCAGTGACATCACAAAAAACACAAGGTTTCAACCTTTGCACCTATACAGATTTCTTGGTAAGATTTTAGTTGAAAAAAAATGGTGAGCATGATTTGTTGCAGCATTTGTTGACTTTAACAATAAGCAACAAACATTAATTCAACCATTCCTGCATTTTAACTTTCCTTATGTTTATCTACAATGGGTGTGGACCCCACAAATCTCCCCCTCCAGACCCATTTACTGGAAGGAGGTATTTCCATCTTCTAGAGAGAGCTCATGCCTACAAGTTCTTTGCATAACTCAAACTTGTCTTTCGGTATCGTCTTGGTCAGCATATCTGCAGGATTTTCACTTGTGTGGATCTTTTTGACGTGAAATGATTCACTCTCCACTTTCTCACGAATCCAATGATATCTGACGTCGATGTGTTTTGTTCTTGCATGGTACATGGAGTTCTTGCTCAAGTCTATTGCACTCTGGCTGTCACAATAGACAATATACTCCATCTGATCCAAACCAAGCTCTTGAAGAAATCGCTTTAGCCATATCATCTCCTTGCCGACTTCAGTAGCCGCAATATACTCAGCTTCAGTTGTAGATAGTGCAACACACTTCTGCAACTTTGACTGCCATGATATAGCTCCCCCTGAAAAAGTAAACAAATATCCAGTAGTGGATTTTCTGTTATCAAGGTCACCTGCCATATCAGAATCTGTATAGCCTTTCAAGATTGGATTTGATGCTCCAAAACACAAGCATTCATCTGAGCTTCCTCTAAGATACCTGAGTATCCACTTCACAGCTTTCCAATGCTCTTTTCCCGGATTTTCGAGAAATCTGCTGACAACACCAACTGCGTGAGCAATATCAGGTCTAGTACACACCATTGCATACATTAGACTTCCGACGACGGAGGAATATGGAACTTTGGCCATGTTTTCTTTTTCCTCCCTAGCTGTAGGACACATCTTCTTGCTCAACTTCATATGACCAGCAAGAGGTGTACTAACAGGCTTAGCATTCTTCATATTGAAGCGCTCTAGTACACGTTCAATGTACTTCTTCTGGGACAAACAAATCTTCCTTTTATCTCTAAGACGAGTAATTCTCATGCCCAAAATTTGCTTGGCATGACCCAAGTCTTTCATTGAAAAAGACTTACACAACTCTTTCTTCAGCTCGTCAATCTTGGAAGTATTCTTGCCCACAATCAACATATCATCCACATACAACAAAAGGATGATAAAATCATTGTCAGAAAATTTTTGTACAAATACACAATGATCTGAAGAAGTCTTCTTATAGCCTTGCTCCCCCATAACAAATTCAAACTTCTTGTACCACTGTCTGGGAGCTTGTTTTAGGCCATAAAGACTCTTTTTGAGTTTGCACACAAAATTTTCTTTACCTTATACTTTGAAGCCCTCAGGTTGTTCCATATAAATCTCTTCTTTTAGGTCACCGTGAAGGAAAGCCGTCTTCACATCCATTTGCTCAATCTCTAAATTAAGACTAGCAGCCAAACCTAGAACTGTGCGAATCGAGGACATTTTCACAACAGGAGAAAATATTTCGTCAAAGTCAATACCCTTCTTTTGACCGAATCCCTTAACAACCAATCTAGCTTTGTACCTGGGCTTCAAGTTGTGTTCTTCAACTTTAACTTTGAACACCCACTTGTTCTTCAAAGCTCTCATGCCCTTGGGCAATTTTACCAACTCATAAGTGTGGTTCTCATGCAAAGACTTCATCTCGTCTTGCATGGCTTCAATCCATTGATCCTTGTGCTCATCTTTCATGGCCTCCTCATAACATTCAGGTTCTCCCCCGTCAGTGAGTAACACATACTCATTGGGTGAATAACGGAAGGAAGGAAATCGCTATCTTGTGGACCTCCGAAGTGGAATATTTGATTCGTCCACAACTTCATGAGCAACAGGATCATCAATAACAATATCATTGTTATTATCAACATCAACATGTTGATTCGATACATGATTTTGGGTGTCATCATGATTATCAAACCCAACAACATCATGCACACTTGTGTGAGGAACGTCATCTTGATGAACTATACCATCAAAACTTGAAGATTCTACCGTTTCTGCTTTGTCGATATCTTCAACTGTTTGATTCTCCATGAAAATAATATCACGACTTCTCACAAGTTTCTTTTCAATTGGATCATATAGCCTGTAACAAAATTCATCTTAGCCATATCCAATGAAGATGCATTGCCTTGTCTTGGCATCTAACTTTGACCTCTCATCTTTCGGCACATGTACAAAAGCTTTGCAACCAAATACTCTCAAATGGTCATAGGAAACATCCTTTCCATACCAAACACTATTTGGTACATCACTTTCCAAAGCAACAACAGGAGATAGATTAATAACATGTGCAGCGGTTAATAAAGCCTCACCCCAAAATGAGTTCGGCAACTTTGCTTCAGAAAGCAAACATCTAACTCTTTCCATCAAGGTCCTGTTCATCCTCTCAGCCAAACCATTAAGCTGAGGAGTCTAGGGAGGAGTCTTCTGGTGTCTAATACCTTGATGCTTGCAGTATTCGTCAAATGGTCCACAATATTCACCACCATTATCAGTACGAATGCATTTCAGTTTCTTTCCAGTTTCTCTTTCAACTGAAGCCTGAAATTGCTTAAAGACACCTAACACTTGGTCTTTAGTCTTCAAGACATAGACCCAAAGTTTTCTCGAGCAATCATCAATGAAAGTGACAAAGTAAAGTGCACCACCCAATGTCTTTGTCTTCATTGGACCACATAAATCAGAGTGCACTAACTCAAGCAACTCTGTCTTTCTCGAAGGAGGATATGACTTAAAGGAAACTCTATTTTGTTTACCAGCCAAGCAATGCTCACATTTTTCTAATTTAGCACTTTTGAAATTTGACAAAAATTTCTTCTTGGCTAGAACATTTAGTCCTTTCTCGCTGATGTGGCTAAGCCTCTTGTGCCATAATGTTGAAGAGCTATCGCTCTCAACCGCATTCACCATATCAACACAAGCAGAGGCCGTAGTCCAATATAGACCACGACGTTTGTTACCACGAGCCACAACCAAGGAACCCTTGATGAGCTTCCATTTTCCATCACCGTTGGTACTAACATATCCTTCATCATCTAAAACACCAACAGAAATTAGGTGCAGACGAACATCAGGAGCATGTTTCACATTGTTCAAAACTAGTTTAGTTCCAACACTAGTTTTCAAACAAATTGTACCAATACCAACCACCCTAGAAACAGTCTCATTACCCATACTCAAAGTTCCAAAATCACCAGGAGTATAGAAAGAGAAAAAATCCTTCCTTGATGTCACATGAGATGCGGCACCAGTATCCACAACCCAGCTTGACTCATCACAAGCAATATTTATCATATTCGCATCAAGGACAGTAACAAGATCTTCGGTGGTAACGGTGGCTAGGCAATTTTCATTGCCATCTTCTTTAGTTTCCTCTTTGTTTTTGTTCTCCCTCTTCAACTTCCTGCAGAACTTCTTTGTGTGCCCTTTCATACCACAATGATAGCACTCAATATCCTTAAGTCTGCCTCTGGATTTGCTCTTATTTTGTTCTCTATTCTGAGAACCACGAGTTTTGTTTCTCCCCCTGGGGCCAGTTATCAGGACATCCGACGAAGAGGAACCTTGAGTTTTTCTCCTCATCTCTTCGTTCAAGACACTACTCTTGGCGGAATCCATAGAGATCACACCATCCGGAGCAGAATTTGACAATGACGTTCTAAATGTTTCCCAAGAGTCTGGTAGGGAACCAAGTAGAAGTAAGCCTTGAATTTCTTCATCAAATTTGATGCCCATAGCAGATAATTGGTTCATGATCCCCTGAAAATTATTCAGATGGTCTGTCATCGGAGAACCATCATGATACTTCAAACTCAACATCTGCTTTTTTAAGAACATTTTGTTGTTGCCAGTCTTCCGAGCATACAAACTTTCAAGATGCTCCCATAGGGTTCGAGCATGTGTTTCCCCAGAAATATGGTTCAACACATTATCGTCGACCCATTGCCTAATGAATCCACAAACCTGTCTATGCAACAGATTCCATTCTTCATCTGTTTTATTATCAGGCTTTACAGTGGTAAATACTGGTTTGTAAAAATTCTTAACATAAAGCAGATCTTCCATTTTCCCCTTCCAAATGGCATAATTAACACCATTCAAAGTAACCATTCTACTTGTGTTGGCTTCCATTGTTTTCCCCAAAAAATATAGTTATCGCAAATCAAAGTAAATCATTTCTGATGTGAAAGTTCAGACTGTGCTGCAACCACAGAGCATACTCAGATAAAACCTTGGCTCTGATACCAGTTTGTTGGGAAAACGCGGACAAGCACAAAAATATATATGGTAAAAGTAATGGAAATAAAATGGGAAAATAACGACACCAAGAATTTTACGTGGAAACCCTTCTGAATAAGGGAAAAAACCACAGGCCAAGAGGAGCAACTGATATTACTATAGTAATGAATTTTACACTGTGTAGTCACGAATACAATACTCAAAGTGACTACTACACACTCAAAAGGATCAACACTCTTTTGGTTTCCGTCTTACTAAAATATCGCTCACACTCTATTTTTCTTCACAGACTATTTTCTTATATATAGTCTATGGAATACCTCACTTTGCTCTCAAAATGGTTTTTCTCTCTAACTTGGTGTGTATTTGAAATGAGCAAGGGCTCTCTATTTATAGGAGAAATCTACTCCTAATGATGTCACCAGTGACATCACAAAAAACACAAGGTTTCAACCTTTGCACCTATACAGATTTCTTGGTAAGATTTTAGTTGAAAAAAAATGGTGAGCATGATTTGTTGCAGCATTTGTTGACTTTAACAATAAGCAACAAACATTAATTCAACCATTCCTGCATTTTAACTTTCCTTATGTTTATCTACAATGGGTGTGGACCCCACAGAAATAACCATGAAATGAGAGTTTGAAGAGAATCTGAAAAAGCAAGAGACAATACTTACAAAGAAATCTTGTTTCACTGTTGAAAGAATAACCTAACTGTTGCTTCTAGAATTTGAGCAGAGTGATAAACGACAGAGCTAGTATTATATAATATAATAGAGCTCAATGACTGATAGAACTAATGTCAATGCTCTATATAATATCTGTAGATTTTTTACCAACTCTTCAAACTCCACGTCTCCTATAGCTATGATTTAGAAGAGACATCTTATATTAACATCATGGCTTTTTTGTACTACTATATGAGCAAGCAAATAAAACAGATGTCAATTCTCTATAGAATTATGTTAGATTTTTCCCAACTCCTGACTCCGGCCCATCCTCTTCCATAAAAATGATACAATGCAAATCTTCAAATGTCGCACTCCACTTAAAATTATATGCAAGTATGAGATAACATTTACAAATAACTTACCTTTCCTGGGAACTAAGCCAAATTTTCATACTTAAGAAATGAACTCTTTGTCCACACTTTTCAATGCTACACGTACACACTATAATTGAAATTTATCTTCATAAATTAAAACGGCAGAGGCAACAATTGATTTTTATTATTTATTTGAAAGAAGAACATGAAGACATATGTAAATTATAATTGTTTTTTTTCCTTTTCATATGCTCTTTGCCAGAAATCATTCGTAAGGCAGCCAAGATCAAACAACATAGATTACATTGCAATCATACAAATAATTATTTTCCGAAATTGAAGAAAAATAAAGAGTGAGAGAAGAGAAATGATAGAACTTACCGGTGGTGTGAGTGAGAAGTGAACTCGGTTGATGCCTATTTATTTGTGTCAAACACCTAGTAATTCTAGAAAAATCACGTAAGTTGTGGCTTCTAGAAAAATCAGATGATTTGTGGAGGAAATATACCACAAAGTTGATGAGTAGAATATTTTTTAAAAGAAAATAGATATGAAATACCAAAATTGCCCTTAATGTATTGTTCATCCTTTTACCAGAGTTAGACATCATTGCTTCTTCATAATTTAAATCACAATACATACATCACAATAAACATCAAACCCTAGATGATCATTGACATTAAACTTGTTCTTAAACGGATCATCACAAGACTCAATTCTTTAAAAAAGTAAAGAAATAAACCCCATAATATATGCTGAAAAATCGTTGATTATAACAATATCTCAAAATATAACCTTAAGATCTTAAATTTCTCATAAACAGAGAAAGCACATATATTGTATTGATATAAACAATCGACAAGAAAAAAAAAGTATGCACCTTCTTACTTGAAAACCTTCACAGTTGAGTGCGACTTGCTCAGAAGCACTTTTCTTGGAAGCTAAAATTGGGATAGATTAAAGATTATGAGGAGATTTGTATATTTTTCTTTTGAAACGATAAAAGAGCCAGAAGAGAGTTGAGGAGGAAGAATAGGATAGATTCTAGAGAGTACGCGTTGGGTAACGGCTAGTGGGCCCCCCCAACGGCTATTTTATCCCAAAATCAGCCAATTCAACCCCCTACCCCCCCTAACTTTTTTTAATACCCTAAAGTTATAAATACTACACTTTAACCCATTTTTTTACTTAAAAATACTCCTAAAATTCATTATTTTATCACAAATTCATCTACTCATCTTCTATTCTCTCAACTCTCTATTCTCTAATCTCTAATTCTCTAATATATAATTTCTTAAATTTCGGTGTTGCCTTATTTAGTCTTTGAAAATTGGATTTGGAGCTTCAAAATTCAACTTTCAACTTTCCACGTTCGGCTTTCAACGGTCATAAACGTCTACTTTTTTAAGTAGACGGTCGGTATATTCGTTCCAACTTTTAGTTTAATTTTTAAATAATTATTTAATTTTTTTTGTGATTTATTATTTGCATTACATTTTTCCTATTATTTTGTGATTTATTATTTACATCTCACGTTTAATATTTTAATATGGATTCCGGTAAAAATATTGTTCAAAAAGGAAAGGGTAAAAAAAGTGCATTTGAGCGTGTTAAAAATATGTGTAACTTTACATCATCCGATAATGCAAAAACCGGTAGTTCTTCTAAATCAAAAACTAAAAAATCTACTATATTAAGAATAAATACGGATGATTATACACATGTTGATGATACTGTTTTTAATATTGATAGTAATTCAGAATTAGATCATTATCATGAACATTTACAACGTCGCTTTGGTAATTTTGATGAGGATTTGCCTAGTGATAATGATAATGAAAATGATATTGATAATTATACTAATACGCCTTCATTTGATGATGATGATTGTGAAACTGAGCCACCTACGGCTACTACTACTCCCAGTCCCGCTCCTAGTCCCGCTCCCTTTCGTTGCCCTGCCCCTGTTCCCCCCGTACATCCTAGGCCTAAGGTAGAACGTGCTAAAAAATCGGTTGTTTGGCAATTTATGACACAAAATGAAGATAAAACACAAGCTATTTGTAATAAATGTAAACATAGACTAAATCATAAAACTGTTGGTAAATCTGGCGGGACGGGACACTTGAGTAGTCATTTAATGGCTTGTTGTAAAAATGAATTTTTGCATGCTAAAGCGGTAGCGGAAGCAAAAAAAATGGTACCCCTCTTCCTGAAAATGTTGGAGTAGGCGGCTCTAACATGGTACAAACACAATTAAATCCGTCTAATGTTTCTGGCTCTAGTTTACCACTTTCATATAGTAGAAAAAAAAATCTTGAAGAATTAGCTAAAATGATTTGTGTTATGAGTTTACCATTTAGTTTTGCTGAAAATTCCGGTTTTATACATTATATTCAAATTGTATATAATCCAAATTTTAAAGGTTTTGCAAGAAATACAATAAAAAAGGCTGTATTTGATTATCATGCACAACATTTTCAATATATTCGTTGTTTATTTTATTATAATACTTGTAAAATAGCTATTACTTCTGATATGGGTCATAGTGTAAATGGTAACGATTATTTGACTGTTACTGCACATTGGATTGACGAAAATTGGTACATGCAAAAAAGAATTTTAGGTTATAAATATTGTCAAATGCGAAAAACTGGTAGTTATATTGCTCAAACAATTTTAGATATTTTACAAAGTTATGGAATATGTGATAAAATAAGTAGTATAACATTAGATAATGCTTCAAGTAATAATGTCGTTGTTGATTATTTAAAACCTACTCTTTGTCCTTTTTTTGGTGATAATTATCATATTAGGTGTACTGCACATATATATATAATTTGATGGTTAGAGATGGTGTACAAATGTATGATAACGGATGTACAAAAGTAGAAAATGCATGTCATTTCATATTTAAGTGTCAAGTTAAGTCTAGACGTAAAGATTTTCAAAATCGTTGTTTTGAAAATAACCTTCCACCTAGAAAAATTCCAAAAACAGTGGCTACTAGATGGAATACTTTATATGAAATGCTTGTAGTCGCTTATGAATATAGGATACCTTTAAAAATGGTTTGGAATGCGCATAATTCTGATATGGCATATAGACTAGATGATAGTGATTGGCGTGATATAAATGAACTTATAGATTTTCTAAACGTTTTTTACTTAACTACAAAAAGAATATCCGTACTTTATAGTCCTTCAATTTGTACTGTTTTGCTTGATATTTGTAGAATTTCTTCTAAATTATATCAATATAAAAATAAACCAAGATTTCAACAAACCATAGAAAAAATGATTCTAAAATTTAAAAAATATTATATTCCTATTCCTCAAATTTATTTAACCGCATGTCTTTTAAACCCTAATTATAAAGATATAGGTGCATCAAAAATGGTTGAAAAAATATATTTTAACTTAGATATTAATGATGTATTAGAAGAAATTCCTAGTTGTCAACTAGTTAAAGATAGCATAAAAATTGAAGCTAGAAAATTGTATGATTTATATAATGCTAATAAAAATAATTCAAGTGATGAACCTCAAAGCTCTAGAAGTAGATTTGATGAAAATAATATTGATGAATATTTATATGATTATCTTGAACTTTCACACGATAATAGAAATGATTTTGATGCTTATGTTAATCAAAATACAGAACCTACTGAAGATATTCTCGCCTGGTGGAGAATTCGTGGCAAAGGATTTCCGAAACTACAACCGATGGCTCGAGATATATTAGCTATGCAAGCATCGTCAGTAGCTTCAGAAGGCGTCTTTAGTGCAGCAAGGTTTCAAATTGGAGATCATAGGCATTCACTAGCAGCCGACAGCTTGGAGATATCGGTATTATTTCGTGATTGGATTAATGCGGAGAAAAGAAATTTGGGTCGTGAACCACTACCGACCAAATTTCAAGATGACATTGATGAAGTAATGCAGGATTATAGTGACGATGGGATTGAAGCAATGGAAGATCTTTCTATTCAACCAATTCCCGAACATGTCACTAAAGAAATGTTGAATGATTTACGAAAGGATTTATATGGTGGCACCAGCTATTAGTAAGAGTATGATAAATCGAGATTTAGTTCAAACAGAACCCTTCCTAGAAGGTGGTTGTGTAGATTAAATCTTTTGATACTCTACTAATATTTTTTTAAATGTACTTGTAACATCAAATAAATATTAATAAAAATATAGGCTATTCGCCTTAATTTGTTTTTATTATTGTTGTATTAAATTAAATTTTTTAATTTATAATTTTATAACTTTAAAGTTTGAATTTAAAATTTAGAAAGTTTAAAATGTTGAATTTAAACTTTTCTAACTTTAAAAGTTTGAATTTAAAACTTTCAAACTTTAAAAGTTTAAATTAAAATTTTATAAATTTAAAGTTTACATTTAAAATTTTCAAACTTCAAACTTTAAAGTTTGAAATTTAAATTTTACAAACTATAAAGTATAAAGTTTGAAAGTTAAAGTTTCAATGTTTAAAAATTTGAAATATAAATTTTACAAACTCTAAAGTTTGAACTTTGAAATTTAAAGTTTCAAACTTTAAAAATTTGAAATTTAAATTTTACAAACTATAAAGTTTGAAATTTAAAGTTTCAATCTTTAAAAATTTGAAATTTAAATTTTACAAACTATAATGTTTGAAATTTAAAGTTTCGAACTTTAGAAATTTGAAATTTAAATTTTATAACTTTAAAGTTTTAAAATTTTGTATTTTTTAATTTTTAAAGTTTGAAATTATATTTTTTAATTTTTTAAGTATTATAATTAAATTATATTGAATTAAATAAAATTAAATCATTTTTAAAATAATTTAAATTAGTATTAAAAAAAAAAAAGGTATTTTTCGGAATCCGGTCCGGTCCGGTCCGGTCCATTACCGGTTATGTTCCGGATCGGGACGGAACCAGATTTATTTACCGGTCTACCGGTCTAGTCCGGTTCCGGTTCCGGAACGTTATCGGTTCGCCTGATACCGGTTCCGTTCCGGTTCCGGAACTTACCGGTCCGGTAGTCCCGGTTCCGGTACCGCCGCCGGGCTTACCTGGATATTCATCATTGATCAATCAACTCTATTTCTGAAATGAAAAAAACACAAAAGTTTTTCTAAAGTTACCGATCGGAATTACAAATTATTTATTTTCAATTTACCCGCTAATGCAATATGCTAGCAAGTTTCATTATTATATATCCATTAGCATAAGAAAATGAAATTAACTGAATAGAAAATGACTTTCCTTGTGAGGAGAAGGAGCATGATATTGTAGTTGAGCTTTTTTGCCTCTAAGTTATGGGTGTTAACTGATAATAGGGTGTTTCAAGTGAGGAAGGAGAGGACATTGAAACAGCAAAGCAAAGGCGGAGAAGATCCAGCGCAGAACACGTGGATTCATTCACGTGGGGTCGAAACACGCGGAAAGCAATTACTGATGTTGGGAATATATAATATATATATATATATATATATATATATATATATATATATATATATATATATATATATATATATATATATATAAAAAAGGAGGATAAAAGGATAAGTATCCCAATTCCCAGCTAAAAGAACATAAGTATCCCAATTTCCAGCTAAAAGAACAAAAAGGAAAATGAAGGATAAGCATCCCAATTGTGAAAAAGCAAAATGACGGATACACCCTGGCAAACAAATTGGCGGGACGTAATTTTTTTTAATTGAAGAACCAACACTTTTTTGTAATTGGCTGAACGTAATGATTTTTGATTGGTTTGGTAGTATTGAAGAACCAACACTTATATAATATATATATATATATATATATATATATATATATATATATATATATATATATATAAAAGGATATACAAGTGAGAATACGCAGGCAGGTCATGGTCAACATGCCTGCCTGTCATCAAGGGTACATTCGTCATTCCATATTGTTAATTTTAGGATAAACTTGTGCCTTCTTTCCCAATCTGCCACATTAGCCTTCTTCCCAATCTGCCACGTTAGCAGCTTGCTGGAGCCTCTTCAGCTATTTCAGCTTTAGGAACAATTTCTTCTTCCTAAATTCTTGATTTCCTTCTTCCAATATGAGATTTTCCCTTCTGTCTCCCTTTTCCGCTTGGCTTGCTGAAGATTTTGTTGGAGCTTTCTGTTTCAGTCGACTCATCTTATGTACAATTTGTGAGTTCTCTTTTTTCCTCTCTGTTAGATATTACTTCTTCGTCGGATTTCATTTCTGCTTTTCTTTCAATGATACTTGATGAAATTTAGTTTCTATTGGGTTCACAAAGATTTTGGGTACATAGTTTTGACCTTATGAAAAGGAAGTGATAGAAAAAATTTCTCATATACGAGGTAACTAAATGAGCCTCCAAAGTTCAGTTCTTAGATTTGCATATTTCAAAATTTAAATTTTAAGTCTTGGGTCATGGGGTCTATGTCGTGCTGCTCTTAATTAACATAAAAGTTTTTATTTCTGTATGATATTATCTTGTCGCTGTTGGGAACAAATGTTGTATTTCGGTGAACACCTTCTTTTCTGAGAGGTGGAATAGATATTAAATTATACATTCACTTAATAGAGAGATGACATGAAAAACAGGGAACAAAGTAAAATATAGTCTGACGCAAGTTGGTAACTTGAATAAAACTTCTTCATTGGAGTCTATTACAATCTGATATTAAATGTCCTCAACTATATGATTTCTGAATATTTATGCTTAGAAATCAATTTTTTAGTACATTAGTCCTACCAACTCACTAAAGATCCAAACTTAGTCAACATGTATGACTTAAAGAACTTCATGAGGAGCACACTGTCAACAGGTCTCAATATCCAACGAGAACAGAGAATTTGTTGTCACTGTTATCCTGGGGAATTACTGCTTGTTCGGAAAAATATGCTAGCATATAACGTCATAACGTAGCTTCAAGATGAAAAATGAAAGTCTGCAGTTTCAATCTCTTCTATCTAATTGTTCTCTGCTTCTGCCATATTTTTATCTCGGGTGAGCTTTGAATTCATTGTCAGCGTTTTGTACTATTTAATATGCTATCATGATGGAACTTGTAGAAATTAGGTTTTAAGATATACAATATGATTGCGGATAAAAGATCGATGGTACCAACTTCTTCTTAAATTGCTGTGTTTTTTTATAACGATTTATCTTTTACTTCATAATATGGTGCATGTATGCAAGATTATATTTTTCACTTCTCTGTTGCAGCAGAAAATCACTTACCTGAGCCAGCTTAGAAGATTTACACAAGCTTCTGCTATGCGAATTCATACCGAGAGGAAGTTTGGAAAATCATCTATTCAGAAGTAAGTATAGTTCGTCTAAAACCATAACTGCTTATTTGACACCATAACTGCTTATTTAACGCAAAAATATGTTATTTAGATTCATGGGGACCCAATTGCGATTTCTAAACCATGTATAAGAAATTTATTTCACTATGAACTTGGTTCATTATAGAAATCTATAAACTTGAAATCATGAATCCGCATATGATTTTAGGTGAATTGATCTTTGGTACATCTTGAACAGAGGAGTGCTTATTTCCAACCACTACCATGAATCTCCAAATCAAGGTTACTCTCGAGGCAGCTAAACCACAGCCTAGAAGCCAAAATTATATATCAAGATTTCAAATTATCTAACATTTTGATTGTTGTTGTATATGAACTCCTAATTGTTCTCGTGCTTTACCTGAGTTGAGCGTCAATCGGAAGCCAAATACAAAATAGTTATAGTTGAGAGATAGAAAAAGTGTCATTAGGCATAGCTTGGCTGGTATATGTCAATCCGTTCGAGGAGTATCAAAATGCAGGGATGACACTAAATTGATCAATTTTCGATGTACTATGTCATATTTCCCGCATTAGTTGTTATGCGATAATCTTTTGATTCACATGTAAATATTAATAGTCCATGGTCTCTTTCTCGATGTAGTTATCAATGGTAACTTTGTTTTCTGCTTTTTCAGCTACTTAATGCACTTGAAGGGAAAATTGAGTAAAAATGTGGCTTGCTTAGTCGTGGGAATTCAAAACTGAAGTAAGATAAAGTTTTCATTAATGTGTTCTGGTGGATTTTATGCTCAACTTGGTGGCTATGTTATATGAATTAGCCAAACAAATTCAATTTATTTGCACATTATCACTATTTTTGTAGTTTACGGAGAAATTAAAATACATCACAACAAAATAAATATTGAGCCCGTGCGAAGCACGGGTGACTCCCCACTAGTATAAAAAATAATTCCAAATGCTATATATATATATACTGCATTTGGAATATCGGAAAAAATAGTATTTGTATTGTACTTTAAAACTACAATATCTACCTATTGATTTTTATTCACATTCAAAAAAATTTAATTCATTTTTTTCCCAAAAGTTAGAACCCTAACTTTTATTATCAATCTAACTGCTGCTATCCAACAGTTGATCTCCGGTGTGTACCTTTGTCACTGCCTTTTTATCTTTTTCCTTATTAGTCTGCTTTGACATTGTACAATTAGTTATTCAAAATTGATTTTCAATCTTTGATTCTAGGGTTGTCCAATATATTGATAATTGATTATATTATATTATATTAATTGTTGTATGTTATTTAAAATTATAACTTTTAATTGCATTAATGGTTCAATGTGATAGCGAAATTAGAACCCATTGGTTTGAAATTCTGGCTCCGCCTCTGATCATGATTTATTAAATTAAAGTTATATGTGTCTTCTTTCCAGCGCCACCAACCTTTTGTAAATCCAAATCCCAAACAAAAAGTTCTGTACATTAAAAAAGACGCTCCAATTTGAAGTTTTAGCAATATATTATGAACTAAAAACTAGTGACCGTGAAAGCATTAATGAATCGTGGTTCTTGCTTGTGAAATTGGATCATCGGCTTGAAATTCTCTCCCATTTTCTATGAATCCATGAGTGGTGGATCATTCCCCGAATCATAGAATGTATGTTGACCATGTATACCATTCGTATATCATGTATACGATCAGTTGTATATTTAATATTTTTCAGATTTCACAAAAAAAACTTATTTTGAGTTTCTTTTCTCATTAGCACTCTTTGGTCGACCCCAATAGCATCGAAAAACTCTATTCTACCTTATTAAGTCTTGGTAAGTATTCTCTATGTTATAAAATCCTGAAATTTCAATAGATTTCAACAACAAATGTTTTCCTATCTTTAGTGAAATGATCAAGATGTAAGGTAAAATACTTTAATACATAATATCAGGATCTTTAACACGATAATCTTGCATAGAGATCGTTAGGGACGCATACTTGATGGGGAAGAAATGATCACAAAGAGGAGCGGGAAGCGTTAGTCGTAAACTAGTTTCTACCTCCTTGCCCTAACTTTATGTTACCACAACCGTCAGCGATGGAATTATTGTAGAGAATATATGATAACCCTAATGGGTAGAGGGAGGACCAATTTATAGAGATTATGACTTAATCTGGTAAGTTAATAAAGTAACCAATGTACGGATGTGATCTATTCCTTATTAAATATTATTTATGATATTACTTTGGTTACAAGTAAACTTGACCAAGTAAACTTGACCAGAATAATAATAATTCTTACATTCTCTCACTTGGGCCAATGATCATATAACATTAATATTTAATAAACATTAGTTGCGCATACGATAAATCTCATGTCCATCATACAAACCACAATATAACAATCTACTAATGCGAGTTATGGAGGTTGTACGTAAATTTTAAGTTATATACTTCCTTCCATATACTACTACATTAGCAACTTATCATACTGAGTTCATAAGCTATAAAACATATAACATTACGGTCCACAATAATGTCTCATAGAGACTTATCGTGTGATATCTCAAAACAATAAAGTGTACACCATTATGAGAAACAAGATATTCATTAATGTATATCAGAACCACATATGTAAAAACATCATAAATGTATCAATCATAAGTACAACCAAGACCTACTCCTTGAACATGTTCTTTAAATGTCTTTGGTTGTAAGCCTTTTGTTGACGGATCTGCAATCATAAAATCAGTTCTAATATTCTCAAGTAACACATTTGTTTCTGAACTTCTTCCTTGACAGTAAAGTACTTTAATTCCTTATGTTTGTCACCTTTGGAGTACTTATCATTCTTGGAGAAGAATACTGCTGCAATATATCACAATAAGTTTTCAGCGGCTTGATAATGATTTTGACAACCCCGAGTCCTGAAATGAAGTTCCGCAGCTATAATGCATGAATTGTGGCTTCATAACATGCCATAAACTTTCTTTGCAACTTTCCAGTGATTAATTTCAGGGATACTTTAGTATCTTTTTACCATTTCGACCGCAAAATTAATATCCGACCTACATTTTTATGTGATGCATATTCAGATGCTTACTATCATGATCATAGTTAATCCGATCACAATTTTCAGTCAACAAGTGATAGGTTTTTCTTTCCGAACTCAATTTAGTCTGTAGTTTCTACATTTCATTTTTATTCACTAGTATTGATTAAGGAAAACATGGGGTCATGTCCCAGTTACCTGATTTCAGTTTTAGTAGATCTTTCATAGACAATCAATTAGAATTGTTATATTTGATCTACTTAGTTTCAATTTCTATTCAGATTACAATAGTAGTATACAAATCTTTATTCAGTGATGTATATTACATCAGTTTACTCCATAATTATGCTTCTGCTTAATCATTTCAGTCTTTATTCATGTTTGTATTTAGTTTCTCATGACTTATACAGTATCAAAGGTTAGCTTGGTGTTACGCACTTAGAGTATTCGCTAAAGTTCCGTGTGGTCCTCGACAACTTACTCACTAATATTTGAAGGTCTTGTAAGCTCAAGGAAGCCTTTAAGACTTAGATCGCTAAGAGAATGCTTTGAAAGACTTAGAAAGAACAAGAAAGAGAGCTTTGAAGAAGGCTTTGTATTATGCTTGGAGAATGCTTTACAACTTGCTTGGTGCCTTTGTAAATGAGGGGAACCTCTATTTATACTACTTCTGAGGGACTAAAGTGCATTAATCTTTACTTTACAAGTTCCTAAAATATTTACACTTTGGTCCTTTTTCTAGAAAATTCTACATTCTCTTAGGACTTTCTTTAGTCTTCTTGAGGATTCCAAAAGGTTCTAGAGTCATCCGCACAACTCTAGAACGTTCTGTCCTTCTCCGGACGCGGAATCAGACTGGAATAGTGGCGGGACGTCACATTGGGCTCACTTGTGACTCTAAGCATCGTATTGCCACTAGAGAATAATCTCGAATCGTGATAATATGATACTTGTTCTTTATTGTTATCTTGTTTAGTTGTCTATAAACAATACACTTATACATATCCACATAGTTTCATCCTTCTTCTTACCATTGATTATTAAACTCTTTTAATTATAACCCTTTCATTCTATATAGCAGAATAAATGTAATTTTACACACCTCACATCTCGTGTTTGTTGAAGTTGACTTTCTTCCTATAAATAAAATACATAACTAGTTGACATACCTTTGGATGAATACAAATTAGGGACAAATACAAGATTCATAAATTATGTATTAGTTTGTATTTCTTTATTAGTTTGTATTCATTTCAATATGTATTTGGTGTATTTTGATAAATTGTAACTGATGAGACTTTTAAGCATTTGCCTTTTTAAAAGTAATTATCTCCCCTAAATTCCTCCAATCAGTTATATAAAAATTGTATTCATTAAATAAAATTAAATAATAAGAGCATAAATAAGATACATAACAAACTTAAATTTTGACATCTTTACTGAATATTAAAAGTGTTGTTAATGAACCCTCTTAAATGTTAAAATATTGACATTTTAAAAAAATTCCCAAAAAAAGTTCACTCACCTTTATAGTTTCTATTCGTTCATATAATTGTAATCTTGTTTATCTAGAGTACTCAAGAAAATTTAATTCCTCTTCAAACCAAAAACATATTAAACTTATGTGATAGTCATCACAATTTTATCATGACGGTAAATTCAAAATGTATCAATTATTAAACTTCTATTTTTCTCTTAGCTATTAAATTAATCTCTTTAGAAGACCATATGCAGAGTATAAATAGAGTCTAACATTGACTTATATTGACAAGAACTTAACTATTGATAATTGTTTCAAAATAAGTGATATTTTAACAAAATAAATTTCGCCTAAAATAAGTGTCACCTTAGGAATTCAAGACAGTTAGTATGCTTTTTCAATTATACTCTTATACTCCATCTTCTTAATAGTATTCATTTTCAACATACATTAATTAAATAGGGACAATTTGATAAACTACATATTGTACTTTTTGATTCTTAATGGACGTGATTTACTAAGGTGACCCTAGTTTTGGGATGAAGGGAGTACATGACAAACCATGGTATTAGCATTGCTAGCGTTTATAATGGATCCATTATCATGGTTAAAGCACAATTATCTTTTTCTGCATCCTTTTCATCATATTTGTGGAGGGTATTTTTTTAAACAGAGAACGACCTAAAATGCCCCTCAACTATTTGAATTAGTACAAAACAACCTCATCTATCTTTCGGTCTCTAAATACCCCTAACGTCAGCCTTTTGGTTTAAACCTACCCTCAATATTAATCCTTTAGCTCATATTTATCCTTATTTGGAGTCAAAAGGTTGACTTCAAGGATACTTGGGGTTCGAAAGGTGAACGGAGGATAATTTTTTATCAATTCAAATATTTGAGAGGCATTTAGGTCTTTCTCCCTTTTAAAATTAAATATCTATTTTGAAAATCATGCAATGCATGTCATTATATTTGGAAAATTCACATATAACCACTTAAAAATAATTAATTACTCTCCATAGCTATAGTTTGATAATTACAATTTGTAGCTACATGTTATTTGGAGGAGAGAAGCGAGCGAGACTGGAAAAGAGAGGAGAGAGGAGAGAGAGAGGGGGAAAAGAGTGAAGAAAGATTAATTGTATATGTATATTGGTTATATAATTGTATATTATACATATGTAATTGTATATATGACAAGAGAGATTGGGAGAGGGAGGAGAGAGGCGAGAGAGACTGGGAGAGAGAGAGAGAGACGAGCGAGATTGAGAGAGGCGAGCGAGAGAGGGCAGAGAGTGGGAGAGAGGTGAATTGTATATGTATATAATTGAATATAAATGTATATTATACATATACATTTGTATAAATGACAAGCGAGATTGGGAGAGGGAGGAGAGAGGCGAGCGAAATTGAGAGAGGGAGGAGAAAGGCGAGCGAGAGAGGGCAGAGAGTGGGAGAGAGGTGAATTGTATATGTATATAGGCTAAAAAATTGTATATTATACATATTTATTTGTATATCCTGGCGAATTATACATATACAAACATGACTAATTATACAACCTCGAAGTCAGCCCACGTAATTAATGTATAATGTTAGTCGCGAGTGGTAATTATAGCAAACTATAGCTATGATGAGTAATTAAATAGTATAAATTTGCTTATCCGCGTAATTTAAATAATTTCAAGATAACTAATATCAATATTACTAATTATTTAATTTAACACTATTATTATATAACCTACTAAACAACTTAATTTGTAAGATTCGTATCTAAAATTCTCTAGGAATATTTGGTATATTATTAGTAAAAATTAGGCAAATCACATAGTCTAGGATAGAAATTACTTTCTATCCCTACTCTTTCACTAATTACCAAAAAAAAAATTTTATATTATTTCGGATACATAATATTGCAGATCGATACTTTAATAAAACGGACGGATACATAAATTTTTAAATTGTTGTTATCAGTTTACTACGTAAAAAAAGGATTAAAAAGGAAATTATAATTAACCCCATTAATCACACGGACGCTAAACAATTCTATCGATCAATCTTCATAAACCTCTAACTGAATTAGGTATCTCATTTTCCTTCAAAAAAATAATAAAAGTTTGATTCTTTTTTATGGCTGTTTTTTATTTTTATTTTCTTTTGGTTTGGAATGTTGTTTTGACTTCTTGAACCTTTGAGATTATTATTTTATATTTGGTATAATTGCATCTATGTATAAGTTTGTTATGCAGTTTCAATGGAATCAATGTCGAACAAAAGTGATTGATCAGTTTCGAATTGTGTTTTGAAAGAATTTGTCATGCTAACAAGATACAAAAGAATGTCCAGTAGATCAAGAGAAAAAGGAAGAATAATCTAGATGAAAAACTAACGTCAAACATGAACTGTTATGGGCGATGTGGACAAGAAGACCACAATCGAAGAACTTGTACTTTCTTCCCAAAAGAATCTTGATCAATATTTTTTTGGAGTACTTTATTTTTTAAGATCTAATAATTTTTAAATTATGTCATTTCTTTCCACTATTACAAATGTTTACATTAAAAAGTACTTTTAGCTTACTAATTTTCGATTCAATAAATTGTAATGTTACGTTTTTCAGTTCTGTCTATATTTTTTTATTGTTAATTTTTGATAAAGTAAATTCAGTATACATATTGTGTATTGTTTTGTGTTTGATATAAAGTTACTTTTAAAATATACGTCGTATTGGTTAAGTAATTAATATATATGTAACTGCTAATAAGTACTGAAAATACTATTGCATTGCATTGATTTGTTTAACATAATGAACTTGATACTTAATTCTTTGAAACTTTTTGTATCGGATAATATAGTATCAAGTGTTGTAAATGCACCGGATAAGAGTTGTAATGTGTATAGGATAAGAGTCATAATGTTAAAAGATACTAAATATATTGCAAATTTAAGGATTGGAACAATTGTAAATATATAGTATCAGGTTTAATTTTGTGAGACACATCAATTTGTGATGTTGAAAGCATGATAAATAATAGTTGTGTATCATATACTTAATATACTTTTTTGGCAAATTTATATCAACTTATACACATCAATTTGTGCTATTGAAAGCATGATAAATAATAATTGTGTATCATATACATAATATATTATTTGACAAATTTGTGTCAGCTTATAATATAGTATCAACTATAGTCATTTGTACCAAATTTATAAGATACATAATGTTAAAAGATACTAAATATATTAAAAATTAACTGATTTGTATCAAGTATAAAAATATAGTAACAAGGTGTTCTGATACATACAAATTTTGTTATAAAAAAAATAATCGTGTATCATATACATAATAAATTTTTAAAAAATCTTGTATATGCTAATAATATAGTATCAATTATATATTAATTATAATATACTCTATATTACAATTAATAGAGTATAAAATATATGATGTATAAAATATTTATAATAGACAAAACGTAATAAGGTACTAACAATATCAAATATTATATTCAAAATAAATAATTTTGTTACAGAAAACTGTAAAATTTGAGAAAATGTATCTTGAAAAATAATAAGCCCTCCAAAATATTAGTTAATGTATCTTAAAAACAATAAACATCAAAAGTTGTTTGTGAATTGGTACATAATCACTAATCTATATGAACCAAGTCAACTTGTTGTTGCGGAGGGAAATAGTTCTTCAGCTTTAGTGGATCATCGCTATATATGGCTAATATATCCCACCTTGACCTTGACGAGATCGTACTTCCATAATACTGTTGCATATCTTGTGCGAAGATAGTCAGCTCAGAAATCATTAGATGGATATTGACTTCATGGCTAAAGAATTCAGCAAAGGCAACTACAAACATTCAATCGTCACTATAATCATTCTGCAGGTACAACATAAAAATGAATTAAATTTGAACAAAAAGTTGATTATATGATACTTTATAGTAACTATAAAAAATCTTATTATTTAGTTGATACATAATGATAATAATAGTAACTGATACTCAATACCACTTGATGATATTTGTTTCTGATACTAAATGAAACATCATATATTCATTATATGTTATTTAAGTATCATGATTAAACTATTTTATAACATAATACACTTTCTGCAAATTACATCTCATCAAAATAATTTCTACTATATAATTTGATAGATTAGTGACAATATATCGAAAAACAAAAAGAATCAAAATTAGGATTTTATGTATAATTTCGTAAGATTTAAAGTAAGGTACAAAATAATATGATAATATATCATTGTTGTCAACATATTTAATTTTTTAAAAATAACTCACCAGGGATGAAGTTCTTCCACACTTGCTTTAAAAAGATAAGTTTCATCCTTCTTCGATTTCGTCTTCTAAATATTATGCTTCACCATTGTTAATGAATCCTACAACCTTTTGGATCTATTTTCATCTCAATCGTCATCATCAGAAACATAATGAGTTGATTAGATCTATTTTCATGAAAGTTTCATCATTAAAATCAAATACACAAGGTACCATACTAAAATGAGGGAGCAGAATTCATATGTACAAGAAAATTGTAAATAAAAACATTAATTTTTTTTATAAAAAAAAAAGAAATCTGAAGAACTGAAAATAAAAAATTGATGAAAAATACTTTTACCTCTTTAAGGAACTTGAAATTGATGAACTTGAGAGAGAATATATTTGAAATTAAAAAATTGAGTGATTGATGTAACTGTTGATATATAGGAGTGATTTTAAGCGTAAAAATAGGAACAAAATCGTTGGATTGGAAGGGATATGAATAATGTATCTGAAAAATGAGAGAAAAAGAGAAAAAAAGAAAATTTTAAAATATTTTAAAATAATAGAAAATTTTAGAAATTATGGAAAGAAAGATTGTGTAGTTAAGTAATTTTTCCATATTATTTTTCATTATGTCATATATTGCAAGGAACATTAGGAGAATTATGATGGACCACCTCTTCTTTGACCAAATTAAGTTCACTCTTTAAGAATGTGTCTTGAGGGTCAAGAAATATACCAAATAATAGAGATATATTAGCTCAATAACCGATAAATTGCATTAATAAAAAATGATAGAGAAAGTATTTTAGCAACTACATGCAAAACGTCTAATTTAAGCTAAACTTCAATTCTAAGTAAGACGTCTAATCTATCTAATACTATGATTAGAACTAGTATTGGAATGACTACTCTAGTGAAATTTTAAGGTCACTTTCCTAATTTGTGTGGTGTAATTTTTCTTTTAGTCAGCTTAAAAAAAAGAATGATATATTTTTATGTCTAATAATAATTTATCTTTAAAATACGTTTAACCCTTAATGATTTCATTTGTGACTTGTTTTAGATCATAAGTTTTAAAAGTCTTTTTTTTTCTTAAATTGTATGTTAAATTAAATAACACATCACATAAATTGAGACAGACCGACGAAGGAAACATTATCTTTTGTCTTATTTATTAATGAGCTATACAAATATTAGGAAAATCAAAATTCAGCCATAAATAGTCCAAGTCTAATTGCACATAATCAGTCACCAGTCAATTATTAAGGGTTAACAAATGGTTAAGGGTCATATCATTGTTCAATATAACCACAAAATCTAATCTTATTCTTCTAATTTTAAGGAGCTTTGCTAGTCACATATTTCTTCTAAGGGATTATATTTGTCATTTTCCACCAAAAGAAAGAGATGAGAGTGAAATAATAATAGAATTGATTATACATCTACTTATTTATTTATTTTTGTCAAGAAATTGAAGAGGGTGCGTTACTCCAGAGTCTGTTTGGCCAAATTTTAAAAGTTAAAAATATTTATTTATAAAAGTTATAATATTTGGTCAAGCTTTTAAAGAAAATAAATGTTTTTAATTTTGAATAGTAGCAAAATTTATTTTTTCAATTTTTTTTTTTTAAAAAAATGCTCTCTCTGTCCACTTTTAATTGTAATGTTGTATTTTTCAAAAATCAATTTAACTAATTTTTAAAGTGAAATTAAATTACATAAATTCGGTATTCTAAATAAAAAACTTAAATATTCAAAAGCTATACGAAAAAGTATTATAAATTCCAATATTTTGCATATCAATATAATAAAAAAATACATCTTATTATCATTTAATTTTAAAAAAGAAAATTATGACAGTTAAAGATGGATTGAGATAGTTTATTCTTTTCCATAAATACTTTTGCAATATTTGACTAAGCACAAAATAGTGTTTTCATTAATAATTTAATCTTCAAACTAATTTTTCAAAAAGATAGAACTACTCTTCCAGAAAATACTTTTTATTAATAAAAGGAAAAATGCATAAGTACCGACTATGGTCGAAATTTCAGAGACACACCTAAATTTAATTAGAGTTTATTATTCTCTAAATTAATTTAAAATAAAATAAATACACCATAAACGTTGACATGTCATAGAGAGTGTGCACACTCTCTCTTGAAGGCAAGTGATGATGAGTGCACAAATTGTACACATATTATTTTTTAATTGATCACTTTCTAATTAGTTAATACACATATTTATTGATAATAAAACTCATATATATTTGATTATTTTTGTTTCTTTCTTTGTAAAATATTTATTTTACTTTTTCTTCACTTTAAATTTTGAATTTATTATCTTTTCACTTTTAGTTATTTTTCAATAATTGTGTGTATTAAAAAAAAATAATTTAAAAGTGTTTTTTAATTTTAATATATTAATATTTTTAAGTTTTATTTGATTTTCTTCACTTATTAACTTATTTTAAATATAAGACAGTTGAAATAAAATCAAAACGAAAGACAAAGAAAATAAACTCAATAGAAAAATAAAAGAGAAAAAAATGAATTAAGTAAAAAAAATAGTTGCGATACAAGGTAAAAAATCGTTAACTTAATTTAAATACAAGATGAAAAAATAAGAATATTTTTCTTTAAAAAATTAATTTGTTTTAAAAAAAATACGAAATATTATTTTTTTAAAATTAAGAATATTTTTTTAATTTTTTTTATTTCATTAAAAAAATTTATTTACACACATGGCGAAAAATGTGTACAAACACAACCAACTTGGATAGTTGAAGGTGCCACATCAGCACGAAAGAAGCACAAAATACGAATAAAATGAGTTCAGAGGTAATAGAATCTTAGTTAAGTTTAGATGTGTCTCTAGTATTTTGGTTATAGGCTAGGGGATACTTATGCATTATCCCTTAATAAAAAATATTTTTTAACATAATAAACTAGGGATAATAAAAAATATTTTTTAACATAATAAACTTTAAAAACTAGGACCAAATAAGGCATCACACATGCCAAATTGTGTGTGTGGAGTGTGTTGGGAGGGAGTGTTTGGGTCCCTACTGCGCATGCTTATGTCCATAAAGTTTGATTGTATTCAAGTGACTAGGAACCATGATGGACTTTGACTTCATTATTATAAACCAAGTGTTTCAATTTTTGTTCTTTACTTGGGAGCAAACCAAATAGTAGAAGAGGTGGAACTTGTCATGTCATAAATAGGATTGTTCAAAATTGAATTGAAATTAATAATTTAAATTAAAAAATGTTATTAGTTTCATCAGTAATAAATTATTGATTTGATAATTTTTATTATTTTTAGGAAAATGCACAAATACCTCTGTCGCCTTCCTCCAACCTATGCTCGAAATCTCAGAGACACACTTATACTATACTAAGTAACTGTGGGCCAGTGCATGTTGACATTATTTTTTCAAACTAGTGTCACGTAGGCTGAAAAGTGATAGAAAATTATTTATAAAATAAGTTCAGGGTAATAGGACCTTAGAGTAGTATAAGTATGTCTCTGGGATTTTGGGCATAAATTGGAGGGTACTTATGCATTTTTCCTTATTTTTATTATCGAATTATCGATTCTTTATGGTTTGTTTATCTTATCGGATTAACCGATAACCCGAATGAAATTAATAAATTATATTTATACTATTTTGGTATATAAAGACCTTAACTTAGGACTTAGTTTCATATTTTTAATGCCGGAAAGTCTCAAACTTTCGGTATTCTACAATGTGTTAATATTGTTTTTTTGCAAGATACAATTTATCAACTCATGTGCATGATTTATTTAATTTGTCACCATGTTTCTAAGTGATTTTCAATCATTTAATTTTTTATTAAATCTTAACAGTTAAACCGATAACCGAACCGTTAACGATCAATAATCAATAAATCGATAATCGATAAATCAATATCTTATTGTTTCTTGGTTTAGAATGTCTACTACTAATAACCGATTAGTTGCACAGATAAATATTAAAATCGAATAGAACCGACCTATACGCAACCCTATATCATTAACACATAACCATTTTATTTTGATTTTACAGTAAAAGTTAATATTATTTTATTATCCAAATAACAGTAACTAATAAAAATAAATTAAAATGAAGAGAGTGATTATTAGTCACATAAATATTTCTAACTTGTTTTAAATCATAAGTATTAAAAGCATTTAAATTTTGATCTAATTAAAACTGCATTTAAAACGGATAGGACTAATGCCACTAGAAGGAGGGTGGGAACACAAGGGTCCGGGCTCTCTTCAAAGTAAAGAATGAATTGGTGGTGGATAATGATGATATAAAATTATGAAAAGTGGCCACAGTCACTCTTTTTAGGTTTATTTATCTCATTGTGTTCCTTCCTTTTCAATACTTTTTTTTGGTGATTGGAGTGCAAAAGCCAAATTTTGCGTTTTATAATCTTACCAACAACTATTTTTGACTTACATGCTAATCATTCAATTTTTTATTATTCCCCCTATTCATGACAACTTCTTTTTAAGAGTTCGGAACTTAAATAAGCCACAAAAAATAAAAGTTATCAAAATAAGCCACTATTTTTGGAAGTAACTAAAACAGGTTTAGTGGAAGAAAAAGTTCCACTTTATCCAATACTTCAAACGTTTTCTGTTAGTCCATAACAGGTATATTTTAATATATAATGGAACTATTTCTTGCACTATATAAAATGTAAGTTTTTCTTACATTTTCTAAATTAAAACTTTTTCTTACACTTTATAAAGTGGAAGTTTTTCTTACACTTTGTAAAGTGAGACTTTTTCTTACACTTTAAAAAGTGGAAGAAAAACTTACACTTTACAAAAAAAATAAAAAATCACGTTTTGTTCTCTTTATGAAGTTTTTGCTGTGTATGTCATACAATTGAGATATTTTCCCTATATATGTAAAAAAATATAAATATTTATCACATGCAATTACTTACATAAATAAAAAATCACGTGTTGAACGTATTGATAATTATTTGCATAAAAAATAGGCGAGACATGAAAATTTGAGAATGTCCCAACATTTTCCGTCATTTCAAACTATGAGAACTAACCAAAATAATTATCTAGTCCATAACTTGAAGCAATATTCCTGTCTTGCTGAATTAACTTCTACAAAATA
The DNA here is from genome assembly GCA_016801875.1 of Solanum sitiens. Classification (NCBI taxonomy): domain Eukaryota; kingdom Viridiplantae; phylum Streptophyta; class Magnoliopsida; order Solanales; family Solanaceae; genus Solanum; species Solanum sitiens. The sequence continues at coordinate 3,307,168 of JABWTJ010000034.1, forward strand.
TATAATAATAATAATAATAAGAAGAAAAACAAATCATATAAATTAATAAACAATTGACAAAATGGACAAATAATAATCGAAATATAATTATTGAGCATTACCAGTCACATTCATTGATAGTTTCGTTCAAATCAAAATCATATCGATTGGTAAGAATATTTTGATAATGATTCATGTTAGAAAAATCAGTAGATTGAGTTATCGGAAATCCATCAATGCTATTATGATTTTCTAATTGGGAATGAACATCGACTGATAAAGGAGAACATTGTTGGCTAGTCTTAGGCTCTTTTCTAACATATATTTTAAGTATTGTTAACTTGATTTGATCTATGTAATCATTTGGAACCCTCAAAAAGTTGGTCAACGATTCGTTATTATCGATAATCTTACTCTCCAAAATTTACTTGTTCTTGTGATAAAAATGAACGTAGGTATTTTTTGACTATAATCATAATAATACTATTTATACCCCATTCTTTTATAAATTGATGAAAGAAATATATGATATCGGATATTAATTGAATATTTAGCATTGTGTTGGGATGACAACTATAATAAACGGTATTTCCATCATGTATAATTCGGCATTCCAATAAATCAAAGTCTAACTTTTGATTTAGAAGACATTATTTTGTGATTGAAATGAAAAATAATAGAAAACTAAAGATGTCGAATGTGTCATGTTTGAATGTCCTTAAATAGAGCTTGGATAAGCTTACAGAATGAAAAAAATAAAAATACATAATGTAATTTTTTTTATGATATGTCAAATCAATATAATTCTATGATGAACAATACAAAAGCATCATAAGGAGAGCAAACCATGAAAAATATTCCTCTTTATAAAATGTTTGTTTTTCTTTCACTTTATAAAGTGTAAGAAAAAGTTCTACTTTACAAAGTATAAGAAAAACTTACATTTTATATAGTGTAAGAAATAGTTACATTATATATTAAAATATACCCGTTATGGACTAACGGAAAACGTTTGAAATATTGGATAAAGTAAAACTTTTTCTTCCACTAAGCCTATTTTAGTTACTTCCTAAAATAGTGGCTTATTTTGATAACTTTTATTTTTTTGTGGCTTATTTAAGCTCCGAACTCTCTTTTTAATTATGCCTTCTCTAAGTGTATTCATATTTGGTTATAAATATCTAAACTATTGTTAGTGATTATCTTATATTTTGGTTCTGTTTGTGTGATATGATAAGATCTTTATATGAATTTAAATTCTAAATGATGGAGAAAAATAAAAAAATGATTAAATTAATGTGTTAGAATAAAGTTGACATATTCTACGTATAATGCACTAATGCATTAAATTAGTGCCCCCATATGCATAGACGGTCCACTAGACTACTACTTGATGAATGTTAAAGACATATGGACCTCTACAACTCACTAAATTAGTGGGTTAATAAGAGTGATTAAAACTTAGGATATAATTCTAATTTTACATGCTTTTTGATCACCTTTTTTTCCCCACATCATTTAGGTTATGGACTTCTTACCTAGATAATTTAATTCATTATGTACTATTAAGTATATATTATTATACATTATGTATATTTGCATGTGTGCATTTAAAAGTAAGGAGCATGTAATAAAAAGCTAGCCATTATTCATGAAGGAAAATATAGCATTGAAAAAACTTGTCCAACCAACTAAGATTGTTACAGAGTGGCAAGTATTTTTTTATTTTTAATTAGAGGTCTCAAATTTGAGTATCTCTAAGTATAAAATCGCTTTTATAAGGCTTTGTCAGACTTTTCAACGTGAATTCAAATTTAGTGAAGCTCTAATATGAGTATCAAACATCAAAAGAAAACAAAAAAAATTGTCTGATTAGCTTGGACAACATACCACTCATTTAATAATACCCCACTGCGATTTTTAAAATTTTCCTTTCTTGAATTAACATTTTCTTTTATAATAATAACAATTATTATTAATATCATGTTTTTTCAATATAAAAATAGGAGCCCAAAATTATCATACCCCACAAAAGTAAGGTTGTGATATGCAATCGAAAAGTCACAATCAAGGAGATCACATGACCAAATGCCATCTGTTTTGATCATTTAAGTTATGATAAATATTCCAATATTATGAACTTGTTTTTTTCTTTCAATTATTTGTGTTTACAGCCCACAGCAACTGGCTTCAATTTTTTGTTTTTGTTTTTTAGTTTTTTGCCCTTTGGGTGGTAGCAAGTTATTTTCCTACAGCTAGATTTCGTATTGTCTCAGCTTTGACTCTTTAACACCAAATCTTCAATAATAAATCAACTTAAAAAAAATATACATAACTAATACTATTCTTTTTTCTTTTAATTATTTATGGATTTAATTATTCAGTTCATAGATCACATTTCTTTGTCATACTTTTATTTTTATTTTTTATCTCCAAAGAGAAACACATGGAATATCACAACACTTGTTTAACTTGAACAAAGAAAAAAAAAAAACTTGGTACATTAATATTTTCTTTCTTTTTTTTTATAATACAAATAGACTACAAGTTTCTAGAATAGTATAACATTTATCTACGCTAGGATTCGTCCTACATAATTCTTTCATTATGCAAAAGTCTCGATTTAGAGTTAAACAGAGGTGTCAAATGGACGGATTAAAATAAATTGAATTGATAGATAAGGTTATTGATCCGTCAAAAAGTTACTTGTTTTGAAATGGACTAAAATACAAATCATAACTAAATCTGTCCAATTCTTACTAAGTTACAATTATTTTATTTGTTTTTTTTATAAAATTTTAATAGCTAATAGAATTATTATTTTTCTATTATGATTATATATAACATATTAAATAAATATATAAAATTTAAAAATATATTAATAAGATTTCTCATAACTCAATTTAGACTACATCCCAACCTAAATTTCGTGAATCAATACCTCACCCAAACATAAATGAATTGGTCGACTTTGAACGAATTGAGTGTGATTTTGACAAATCCGTCTTTGAAATAGTGAGCCGTAAGAATATTTTTTTTTAAAAAAGAATTGCGTCAAAAAGGAGAAAGCGGCAATGATAAAAGTAAAGAGACAGAGTAAAATATGTCAAAACAGAATACCGACCTTTTTTTTTCTTCCCGCTTTATTTCCCCTGTTTTCTTCTTTAAACTGAATTAAAACTCCATAAATTTCTTGTTTCCTTTTTCTGCTACTCAATCAAATTTATATAACCTGATTCAACAGCAATAAGAATATATAAATGGTATAAATTTAGAGAGTTAATGGGGGTGGGTTTTAATTATTGGTACTATCAAGGACATGACTCACGCGAATTCAAGATTAAGAGTTTTGGGGTTTTAAATTTCGTTAATAACCGTTAATCAATTTTGTTAGGAATTCACAAATTGATATACATATATATTTAATTAATTTTCTAATATAAATATTGAGTTTACGAAAAAACTAGCACGAATCCATGAATCTCTACCTAGCTCTACCTTTGCCAACAAGAGAGGCCCATTAGTTTGGACAAGTGTTTTAATCTATGATTTGAGCACAAATAGTTTGATGCAAAAATGGCCAAAGAAGTAGACCAATATCAATATTTTCCACTGTGTCTTTGTCCCCCTTGCCTTCTTTAACAACCTTCACATTCTTCCTTTCTGTTTCTCAAAACTTGCAGTTTTTTCCTCTGCCTTTTATTTCACTAATAATCTCCATGGATAAACATCACTCTCAGCTGGCGCTTGCCAAGTGTTCGCGGCATCAGAGATATAATGAATGGTTTGTCTTTTGATTTTTGTGCTAAAAACATCATGTTTCTCGTCTTATTGCTAATCAAACATTTGATCTTTGTGTAGGGTGTTTCGAGACGTTCCCAGTGATATAATGATAGTAGTAGATGGTGGTACATTTTCATTGCATAAGGTAATTCTCTTTTGTGTGTCTTGTTTGTAGCTCAAAAGGCTTTTTTTTGGGAGGTGATTTATATTGTTCTTTTTGATGACTAAACTGATTTGAAGTTCGTAGACTATAGTGTAAGTATTGTAACATAGAAACATGTGATGCAGTTTCCTCTTGTATCGAGGAGTGGGAGAATTCGGAAGCTTGTAGCAGGGCACAGGGATTCTGATATATCGATGATTGAACTACTTAGTCTACCAGGTGGAGCTGAATCATTTGAGTTAGCAGCTAAATTTTGCTATGGTGTTAACTTTGAGATTACAGCTGCAAATATTGCTCAGCTTTATTGTGTATCTGATTATCTTGAGATGACTGAGGAGTATTCGAAAAACAACCTTGGTTCCCGAACTGAAGAGTATCTCGAGGTTGTTGTAAGCAAGAATCTTGAAATGTGTGTTGAAGTCCTTAAACAATGTGAAAACCTGCTCCCTTTGGCTGATGAGCTGAAAATAGTTATCCGATGCATTGATGCTATAGCCTCTAAAGCTTGTGTCGAGCAAATTGCTTCAAGCTTCTCGCGCTTGGAATATAGTAGTTCTGGTAGACTCCATATGAACCGACAGGCCAAGTGTGAAGGAGACTGGTGGATTGAGGATTTGTCAGTTCTTCGTATTGACTTGTACCAACGAGTCATAACAGCAATGAAATGTCGTGGTGTTAGGCCTGAAAGTATTGCAGCTTCACTAGTTAACTATGCTCAGAAGGACCTGACAAAGAAGGCCACTTCCTGGAATCAGTCGATCCAACAAAAAGTTGATGTGGTTTCAGGTTCAAATGACCATGAAAAAGTTGTGGTCGAGGCGATTGTTAGCCTTATGCCTGTTGAGAAATTGGTTGTTCCCATAACCTTTCTTTTTGGGCTGCTGAGAAGTGCTGTGATGCTTGATTGCACAGTGGCTTGTAGACTTGATCTTGAGAGGCGGATAGGATCTCAATTAGACATAGCTACTCTCGATGATCTTCTCATTCCTTCTTTTCATAATGCCGGTGACACATTATTTGATGTTGACACAGTGCATAGAATCTTGGTTAGTTTTTCTCAACAGGAGGATAGTGATGAAGATATGGACGATGTCTCAGTGTTTGAGTCTGATAGCCCTACTTTGCCATCCCAAACTGCATTATTCAAAGTCGCAAAACTGGTGGACAATTACCTAGCTGAAATTGCACCTGAAGCAAACCTAAAGCTGAACAAGTTCATAGCAATTGCTGAAAGCTTACCAGCACATGCTCGTACCATCCACGATGGACTTTATCGAGCAATCGATGTCTACCTCAAAGTATGTACAACCAATTGCTTGAAATGTGCTCCTCAGAAAACTTTATTGGCTTGAGTACAAGTTTTAAAATTTTATGGTTCTTTCTATCTTTGAAAACTACCTGTTTATAATGACTTAAATGAATATGGTAATTACAATAAGGTATTGTTTCTTAGTAATCTATTTGCTAATGACTTAAAATGGATACACAACTTTCTATGAAGAGGATTAAGTACTTTACACAGAGTTCAGGATGTTTCCTTTAAAAGAATCTTCTAAACTAATAAGTTCATACTACTAACCGAGTCGTAGAGCTTCCTTAGGAAGTTCCTTAAGTTATTACTTTTGACTAATTATCGATGTTCATCCCATGGATATTCCAGGCTCATCAGGCCTTATCAGATCCAGACAGGAGGAGACTATGCAAGCTGATTGATTTTCAGAAACTCTCACAAGAATCTGGAGCACACGCTGCACAAAATGAACGCCTCCCACTCCAATCAATTGTACAGGTTCTTTACTTTGAGCAAATGAGGCTTCGAAATGCCTTATTTTGTTCTTATCCTGATGATGATCATAAACCAATGCACCAATCGTGGAGGATAAATAGCGGTGCTGTAAGTGCAGCTATGTCTCCCAGAGATAATTATGCTTCTCTAAGACGAGAAAATAGGGAACTAAAACTTGAACTAGCACGAATGAGGATGAGATTGAATGACCTGGAGAAAGATCATGTTTGTATGAAGAAAAATATGGAAAAATCTAACTCGCGGAGATTCATGAGTACATTCACGAAAAAGATTGGGAGGTTGAACATCTTTGGACATAGTTCTTCCAGGGAGTCTAGTTCCCCCTCAAAGAGGTCACAAGTTACTGATTCTAAGCTAACTGAAAGAACATGACAGACAAACTTCCTGTTACATAAAGTCACTTGGATACGTTTTGATTGCTCCTAGTGCAAATAGTACTTGTAATCTCTGTTCTCTATTTTTCTGTCCTCAGATCTTGTATATGAGCTTTAGAGATATGCTTTAGCAAGTCAGATTTTTCATTTTTCATTCAAGTAAAGTAAATTTTGAGTTTCGATTAATCTGATCTCCAGAAGGATGTTTAAGTTATACACATTGATATATCTCATCTACAGAAGTTGGACAAATATAACACTTATACGAAAAACCAACCTCCACAAGCCATATGACTAATACACTTGTTTTTATTTTGATTTATCTTTCTTTTTGTTTTCTTGCTTTCTCACTAACAGCAGTTCATTTCATGTCTCCAAATAAATGGACTAAATGCATGAAAGTATATTCATTTTCTAGATTTATCGCTATGACGCTATCTGGTTTTCCATATGGTTCATTTTACTCTTTTCCCTCTCTCAAAAGAAAAACAAAAACAAGTCCCTTGATGACAACTACCTTTCATCTGAATCATATTTTTGCTCCTTTTAGGCAAATTGTTTCATAATTTTCCTACTTTTTGTTCCTTTCTTTAAATACTTTTCCAGAGATACTCTTAGAATCTAAATGGTAATATTCAGTTCATAAAATTAACATGAAAGTAACTCATTCATTATTTAGTAACAATTGGCATGCCAAAAGTCACCCTCAGATTGAGCTGCCCTCGTTCACTATCCGGCTTTCTCAAACAAGATTTCAGCTCAACTTGGTTGGAACGTATTGTATACTGACAACGGTGGTTGGCTACTCGTGATGCTGGAGAATGGCTATGGCTGCTGTTGTAATATCTTTTAGAGTGCATAAATGTACTGTCAAAGGATGAATCATCAATAGACTGCTGAGAGAAGTTATCAGGTCCATTTCTATTCTCTTTAAAATCGTCATCCTCGTAACTTGCAACATACCAAGGAGAATTCTGAAGCCTGTTTGGGGTGCTTACCATGTGTAAGGTGCTTTGGAGTCATTCCTGCTGTTGATTTAGGGAGCGAGTTTCGATGAGGAAACTGATGCTTTCCAGGATTCTTCATAGACTTAATTCCCTCGAACGATGAGCTCCAATCAGAGACACTATGCTTCTTCAGGAACTGCTTTTCCTTAAGATTTAAGTTCTGAACATTAAAAGGACGATTGTCACGATTCTTGAGGAATTGGTTTTCCCTGAGAAGTGAGGTTTGACTAGTACTTATAGAAGTAAAATCGTGGGAATCATAACTGTTGATCAGTGTTGGGATTGCTAGTGGCATAAGTTGATTCTGCTGCCTTTTGGCCTTCAAAAGATCATAAATTGTCTTCTTAGGAACTATGTAGAACACTTTGCCTGGAAGCAGAACTGCTTCAAGACGAACAACGATCCAGGGAAATTTGAAAACATCAGGACGGGCAATGCAGTGTCTCGGGTACTTCTTAAGTACTTCTGCAGCAATAATAGGCTTTGTATGAGTCTCAACACGCCTACCAGGATGTACTAACTTTAGTAAACCTTCTTCTCTTGTTGATATACCCATTTTGTCAGTTTATTTCTGGACTTTCTGATAAGCTTATGCAAAAAAATAACCAAAGGGGAGGGAACTTGATTACCCAAATTTGTAATCTTATAATATATTTGTGTTCAAACCTGACAAAAGGGTGGAGGAGAACACAAGAATTAGACATAGGAAAAAGTGGTGGCCTTGTTGATCTACAGTACCCAATAGATACTTGTAATTGGATAATATGATCTCATAATGACTCAATTTGGTGGTATCTAAAGATCCATTTTTGTATACTTTGATGCTGTATAATCTGTGACATAGAATGATGTCTTCAAAGTTCATGAGCCAGTTAGTTATGTTGTTATTATCTACTTTTTGTGACTCCATAACACACACTTAGCATTTAGTAAACATCTCCTTTTGTTCTTTTCTTGAAAAAAGAAAACACTCTCCAACATTGTTTTGTATGTTTTATTTTTCTAAGATTAATTTGTTGATTCTCAGAACTTTCGTTGTGTCTTTTTGGGTTTGTTGTTTTCATTTTTTTTTATGTTTCTTGTTTTGGTTATCTCTTGGAAAACATTAGTACTACTTGAGCATGAATCTAACTCCTCAGTTTGAAGAGAGATCACACACCATGCCTTCTTTGCTTTCCTATCCTTCTATTTTGGGATAATGTTAACATGGATGTGGTGCAATGGATGGGGCTACTCCTCCCATAGTTCGGTAGGGAGCCCTACACAACACAGTCCAAAACGTCGGGCTTTAATGTGGGTACTGAACATTGGATAGGAACAACAAAAAGAATGTTAACATATGTCTATCAAATACTACCTCTACGTACCTCCCCGGACCCCAGTCTGTGAGACTACACTGGGTATGTTGTTGTAGAAATGTTAACATGCATTCTAGATGATCTTGTGAAAATTTAACATATCAACCATGCTTTTTGCACGTTTCAAAAGGTAGGCATGTCAAAGAAATTGGAAATATCTTAATAAATCAATACCCAAACAGGGAATTCAATTTGCAGAGACTATCAACTGCAGAAACAAAAAAAATCTTAAAGAGTACTATTAAAAAGAAGACTATATCACTACAAAAGACAGTTTCTTACTATCCCCATAATTTAACCAAGACTTGCTCAGATGACAAAGAGCCTCACCCACCCCCAAACTATTTTTGGGTTCTCTCTTCGACACTTAACTATGTATTCCCCATGAACTTCATCTTCAAGCTGCTGACTGTTTGGTATAGAAGCGGATGCCAAAAGCCACACCCAAAATAAGCAGGGGAACTAAGAACTGGAGGAGCTTGACGACAAACTCTGATGTTTTGTCCTGGTTGTACTGAGGCTGCTTGGGAGGAGTATACTTGGTTTTGGTCGGAATGGTTGCTGTATCAATATCACCTACATAGTACTCATCCAACATTGCTCGAGCACTGCTGCTGTGGCCAACATCCTCAAAATCATCAGTCGCATCCTTTCCTGCACAAAGAATCAGGAACCTGCTCACCACTGACTTCTGTTTTAGGCCAAATCACCCGGAATAAGTTCTCCACCTCTACTAGTTGTATACGAGATGGGTCGGAGTACTGGCTAAACGACTGTAGTTCTTTATATCAAGTTTGTCTAATAAGTTGGTAATGGCAAAATATAGAAGTAATTGATGTTTGTCTTAACAACTCTGATTTTATTACATCACAGATAAAAACATCTAAGATTTGAGAAATTACTCCAACATCAAATCAGTAAAGCTTCAGTTGGATGCCATGGAAACTCCAAAAGAATGTACTTTTTGAAAAAAATACAGTAAAATAAAGGAAAATAAAGTCACTTACGACTAAAATTCTAGTTGCAGGAAAGAATATGTCAAAATATATTACCAGTTGAAGATATGAGAACCTCATCACCTCCAGGGTGGTCATCCAAGAATTTTGTCACATCATATACCTGTTAAATAGTAAACAGAATTTTTTGAGAAATAGAAGAAGCATGGGAAAAAAGAAAATATTAAAAGTGAGGTAACACGGAATACAAGGTGCAATTGATGCCAACCACTCAAAGTAATGCAGCATTTTGTTGCTCCACAAAAACTAATTATCAACAGCAAAGTATAGTTTAAGACCGGTGTATTAAAGCATAGTTATGGCCATACGAGGGTGGTCCAGAGAACCAACTTTAACTAAGTTAATAAATTTGTTGGCAAATGAAGAAGATTTGGAAAAGTCACTATCAAGTCTCTCTATAAACGAGAGAAGCTCACTCCAAGGGAAGACAATAAGAATAAATATCAAAGAAGTCACGACATAACAAGCAGACGAACCAAGGATTCACTAACGGAAAATGGAGAAGTGCAATAATTGTGGAAAGAAAGGATACTACACTAGAGAGACTTTTGGTACAAGGAAGTTGAATGTAACATAGCTACTTCAACTCAAAACAAGCAAGATGAGGAAGAAACTTGGGATTTCGAAACCTTTTATGTAGTTGAAGAAAGGAATCAATAGGAAGAACTTGTCACTCTCACTCTTACGAAGAAGATGAGCTCACACTTACAACTCTAAGAGAAAAACTGGTCGATTATGAACATGATCGGATCGTTGACTCGGATGGATCCAGTCACAGAACCGATGAGATGATGAGAAAAGATTATCAGTATGAGTGAGTGAATATAAAGCCGATTGAAGGTGACCACAAATGATTCAAAAATGCAAATAACTCCAGTTGGCAAGACAGTGTTTGTGCCTCGTCACAACTCGACATAAGTGGAACTTCAAAATGTCTACCATGTCCCAGATTTGAACAAGAATTTATTATTTGTGTCCCAACTAATAAATTCAGGGAACTATGTCTTCCATGGGCCAAATAAAGTTATATTGAAAGATGAAGGTTACAAGCATACCAATCATTGAGGGAAAAAGTTTAGAGTCAATCTATGTCATGCCAGCCGAAACAACTTAAGTGGTATTTGATGAAGCACCAACATGGTGGCAAAGAAGTCTCCTACCAGATTCAAAAGAATTGGAGCAAGAGATACAACATAAACTTGAAGGAGAAGGACAAGGAAGCAAGGGCGAATCAGAATAAAAGATATGTGTAAAACACAAAATCACATACAAAGGAGATAACTTCAAAAGAAAATAATAAGAGCCCATGACAAACTAGAGTACATGAAACCCCAGAAGAGTTGCAAGGAGTCCAAGAAGTTCTGCAGCCTCAACTAAGAAGTTAGACACGACCGAAACGCCCAAACAACAAATGTATAAATGCAGCGTTGCTACATTGTTAGCCCAAGAAATAAGAGAGAGGAACAAACAGAGTTGCTACATTGTGAGCCCAAGAAATATTTGAGTGCAATAATTGTAAGATCGATGCGGGTGTTTTCTTTGCAATAATAAAATTCAAGTTATTAGCAACCAATTGTGCTCATCAAATATTCAACAAATAACACAAACCATAGACAATGACTCCCCACCCCACCCCTCAATTCAATAAACGGAGGAGAAGAATCTCGCATTCTAGCATCAGTGAATGAAGAATTTTGCCAACTGTTTCAGAAGCTACTGAAGAGGAAGTCAGTGTTGTGGTATTTAATAATCAATATTTACCACTCAGACTGAAACTTTCAAGTTATTAGATTATCAATTCCTAATAGAAAGACATAGATATGTTGCAATTCACATTGAGGGAATCAAGAAAACTACCCATTAATTCATGAAATCAAACAATGCAAGCCCTCAACCCAAAAAAACAATCCGACAGCAGGATGAGATCATACCCATTCCACTTCAAAACTCCATTTCCTCCACATAAAAACAAGAAATAAAAGATGGTGCTCTAGAAAAAGAAAAAAAAAGCATAACAGAATTTTGATTAAAAAAAAATCAATCTTTAACACATCCAACTAATCAAGATTGAATGGTTTGCTTCTATTGTTTCATTATTTGATCAAAAGAGTAAGATCTAGGCAATGAAAACATAATGAAACAGAAGAGATCAAGAAATTATACCTTGCCATTAATAACCAACCAACAATCCTTAGCGCTGTTGTGCTGAGAGACCTCAGCCAAAGTGTAGACCTTAGCCATTTATGAACAAACAAGAACCAAAAAAGATCAAAATTTAGGACCTGTAAAAACGGCTTGAAGAGAGAAAAGTGCTTGTTCGGAGGAAACGAGGAGTGTGGAGAGTTGTTGTGAGATATAATTAAAACTGAGGTTAAAATTTAAGGGAGGTGGGGGAAAAAGAATTAAATGTCATACTCATAGTTTATTTGAATTATAATTTCTAATAAATATCTTTTTTAATTTGATATATAATTAGTTATTTTTAGTAATATATTTGTCATTTTATACCTTTCAATATAACATATATAAAATGTGTTTTTATTATATAAAGCGAGAAAAAAAATATATATACAAATACAAATAGATATATTTTCGTCCTATATATTTAAAATTATACAAATACAGATCTATTATACAAATTGCAATGTATAAATAAATTTATAAAAATTTAATAAGTTATATAAAATTGAATGTTTGTAGTGAATTATACAAATCAAAAGCTCCATAGCAAACATAAAATTTGTCATGAAGTGCAATTATGCAAACTATAACTATAACATACAAATATGATTTTTATATTTGTTACATGTAAAAGTTGCTAAAAATTATAGGGAAAATTGTATGAAATAGCAAACAATTAATTCAAATTAAATGTTATAGTCATAGTTTATTTTAACTATAATTTGCAGCAAACGTCCCATTTCTTGCCATCAGATTTTGTATACAATTAGCTATTTTCGATATATAATTAGTTATTTTATACACTTCGATATAAAATGTATAAAATGTGTTTGTGTTTGTATAAAGCAAGAGAAAAGTGTATATATAAATACAAATACATATATTTTCGTCATATACACTTATAATTATATAAATTCAGATCTTATTATACAAATTTTAATGTATAAATAAATTTATAAAAAATTGAACAATTTGTATAAAATTGAATGTATGTAACGAATTATACAAATCAAAAGCTCCATAGCAAATATAAAATTTGTTATAAAGTGCAATTATACAAACTATAGCTATAACATACAAAATATTATTTTTATATTTATTATATATAAAAGTTACTCAAAAAAATAGTTCAATCTATTAAAGTTCTCCCTATGCACGGGGTTCAAAGAAAAAGACTCGACCACAATGCCATCAAATGCCAAACCAAATAAATTTGAGAGGTGCGTTAGGTGTCCAAATAAAAAAATCACATGCAAAGCGACTTTGAATTTCAGTATCCTACTCGTATTCAAATATTACTACCAATCATCTATCAATAATATGTCTAGTTTACTCATTATTCTTTTCTTTAAAGTTAATACAATGGACAAGTGTCCAAAGAAATATCCTTCTTGCTTCTTCTTTGCCTTACAAAATTTGGCCTGCTTCTTGGTCCAACTACTTCTTCACACTGCTGTTGTTTGTTTCTTGCGGCTACTTCCATTTTTTAAGGAAAATATTTGACGTGATATAAATGTAAATTAGTTTGAGTAAATTATATATTAAAAAATTTAAAATATTGAGAAGTGAAAATTTGAGATTGTTTAGAGGTAATTTCGAGTTGATTGAGATTAATAGTCAATGTATATTTTATGTATAGTTAATTTGTATTCAGTTTTTTTAGTATATCATAATGAATAATTAGTGTATAGTTCATGTATAGTAGGGAAAATGTACAAATACCCCTTAGATTATATCAAAATCTCATAGACACACCTTAACGAAATTAAGGTTCTATTTTTTTTTGTGTAATTTTATACACCTTTTTCCCTTACGTGACATCTAATTATCTCTCACACGCTTGAATTGTGTACGTAGTGTGCCACATAAGCCAAAAGGCGTACAAAATTATATAAAAATGAGTTCGGGAGGGTAATAGGATTTTAGTTTAGTAAAGGTGTGTCTTTGAGATTTTGGTCATAGTATGGTGGTACGTATGCCTTATCCCTACTTTATATTGCATATTCAGTGTATACTTTTTTAACTTTTGGCAAGTTATAGTGTATAGTAATTGTATACTTCCTACGACTTTTTACTATTTTATGTAAATAAAATATGACTAACATCAAAATTAGAAATGATAATTTTGAAAGAATCAAGAATTCCATAAAAATTGAAAGAGCTTGATTGAAATTCGGATAAAAAAAAAGTCAAATGATACTCCCTTCGTTCCTAATTACTTGTCCACTTTTCCTTTTATAGTTGTCCCTAATTACTTGTTCATTTTGACAAATCAAGAAACGACAATTTTTTTTACCTATTATACCCTTAATTAAATGACTAATTACTTTGAAAACTGTAGAACTTTTCATTCACTTCATACTTAATAGGGATAAAATGATAAACTCACTACGTCATTAATTATTTTCTTAATAGGTGGTCCAATTCAAAAATGGACAAATAAAAAGGGACGGAGGGAGTACCTCCTAATCATCTTGAAATCAAATGGATTTATCAAATCATTCTAAATATTTGGATAAATTTTAAAAATTGAAGAGAGTTAAACTAATAGTAGTACAAAATGGAGGGTGGAGTTGTGGAAAAAATGGTGACTTTGAAATTGAGGGGTTTTGATGGAGATGATAATGACTTTTGAAGAAGAAAGAAAAATAATAATATGAAAAAGAGTTAAAATAATAAGAAAAACAAGAAAACATATTTTTATAAAAATGATACTTGTAAAATAAAATTATATTTATTATTTTAGATTGCTCATGCTCTTTAAAAGAGTGCATTCATTCTTTATGATAGGTAGACAAAAAATGATGTAATAATATTAGTTCAAAATTATTTAGGGGGGGGGGGGTAATAAGATACTTGCACAGCTAAGATATTTTCTTTGAAAATTCAGAACAACTTCAAATATCAATTAATGTCTTTTGTCAACTAATTACTCCCTTTGTTTCATTTTATGAGGCAACTTCTACATACTCTTTGGGATACGAACACGTGACAACTTCTATAGAGCCTCTAAGTCTCAATTGATTCATCAATAGAATAGATAGGAAAAGGGTCTATCAACACATTTGAAAAAATATCAAACCTCATAGCTACATATGACGTCGCAAAAGACAAGGTAGCACGGAACCAAGCAAAGAATAAACATCAAGATGAAATACTTTCAACATACTAATAACCATATTTGTAAAACCCACTTGCTCATGACGAGTCTAAACTGTATAAAATCTAATTTGCTTCTGACTCCCACTAAAACTTGATAAAGGGTAAAATGAGCCCATCGACGATTATCTCCTTCAGTCTAAGAAATTAAAGAACAATCATTTATCTTATGATTTACCTTGCCACAATCGAAACATGCATTGAAACTGGTTAGGCATTTACCCTCATGCGTTCTTTCACATCTAGCACAAGTAGACAATGAAGACCCACTACAATTTTCTCCTTGAAGCTTAGGGTTAGACACCCTGTCTTTGTTGAATTTAGGAGTCATAGCATTGGACAAACCTTTATCAAAAGACCTTTGTCGAAAATTTAGAGTGATCACGTCCATCAGACCTTAAATGTGAAAAATCACCATCTCCGATCTTGGCCCTCTTTTACTTTCTAGACTTTTTCTTAAGTTTCTCCTCTTCGATTTGTTGAGCATGATTTCTAAGGCGATAAATGTTATGAGCATGGTGGTTTGACATTCTTTAACCACCATCTCAGACACTTCCGAAATAAACTTACTCATCTTTGCCCTAGGATGGACAACCATAATAGAAGCATATCTAGAAAATTGCATGAACTTCAAGGCATATTTATTCACACTCATGTTTCCTTGACGAAAGTTAATGAATTCAAGTACCTTTGTGTTCCCCATCTTGAGGAGAAATAACCTATCATGGAAACTAATCTTAAGTTTCTCCCAATCAAAAGGACCCCCTCAACTATCCTCTCTTTTATATTAGTTGAACCACACTTGAGCAACACCCTTAAGTTGATAAGAGGTCAATCCATCAGCGTAAATTACATGGTCATCAACACCTTATACACCTCATCAATGAACTCTTAAGCATTACCCTCATCCTTGGAACCATGAAACGCCGGAGGATTCATCCTATTGAAGTATATCACTTTAGGATCCGCGTACCCACATTTGGGTTCACGGGGACTACAACCTCCTTATTGACTTGAGTTGTCATGAATTGAGCCAAAACTTAAAAATGGTCCTAAAATCTGCTTTAGTCACTTGTTCAAAGGGTCGACCAAAACTTGAGGAGTTTTTCTTTCCACTTTCTCACATGTATTCATTCTAGCGTATACTCTTCGAAGGGGTCATATTATGAAAAACATCATATGTGGATTAGGAGAGATATATATAGATTTAAACTCTATCACGCGACTTTAGAGTGATGAAATAAGTGAAGTTTCCTAAACATTTTATAGCCTCTCATTCATAAATATGACGCGCTTCACACTCATGAACAAGACTCTACTCGACATGGCTTATCAGACATCTTATGACCTTTCTAAACCTTGTTCTCTAAATATCAAGTTTGTCATGCCCCATGTAGACCCTAGGCGTAATATGGCGTATAGAACCCCGAGAGGCCTACACAATCACTGGGCATACATCATACAAGATGATAAAAGTAAAGAGTTTAAAAGTAGCATTTCATATAAAGGACTTTGACAAAAGCAGAACTCTAAGCATAAGTCTCTAAGTCATTTAGTACACCATAAGCAAAGTGATTGGGACATAACTCATTCATCACATACAAAATCTGAAAATGAAAATGACATGACAACCATAAAAGAATTTTTTCCCTCTAATCATGAAAACTCATCAATCTTTAAAACTCAAACGAATCAACTAGCAACGAGTATGGGAATAAGAGTGTCAAACACTATATTAGTAAAATAATGTAGGCACAAGTATACATTAGTACATGGAATGTACCAAGTATGATAGAAACGCATAAGAGTTAAGAAATCATGCTAAAAAGGGTTTTACATGACGTGCAATGACCAAACTAAATCATAAAATAACATGTTAGAAAACATAACTCATAACATTGATCAACGCAAGCTATAATCATCTTATAAAACACATTTGAGATATTTTTACAAAGTAACCTTAGTCCATTATTGTGGAAAATTTATTTTTATCCGACATAGACCATATGATCTATAGCATGGAATTCAGTGTCTATTCCACACCGAAAAAGATATACTTACTTACCAAGGTAAGAACCATGAACTTGAGGTAAAATAGATCCACTAGCTAATGTCTATATGAGACAATAATTCTATGGTAACACATAGTTTATGGGTTATGGGTAATCGCCACTAATCCATTCGGTACTAAGCATAAATCCCATGGAATATTCATTAGTCATATTCTTACTATCATCCATGGAAAGGTAAAATTTAACTACCAATTTAAGCTAGAGCTCATTTAGAATAACTCCTTTAAAATTCATGATTCATACATATGTGAGAAAACCTTTCACAATCATGATTTCATAAGTGTGTGAGAAAATCTTTCACAAATCATTGATACTTACTTTAAAGCATCCTTAAATCATAATTTCATCTTTTCATAAAGCATGCATAAATTATTTATCATATTCATGATCATAGTTGATAACCTTCATCATATAATCATAGTCTATAAATCACGGATCATGTGAATTCAACTTAAAAACATGTAATTTTTCAATTTACATATGAAAATATAGAATATAGACGATTGAATTATAATTGAAAAGAATCCATGAGATTGAATGAAACCCTAACTTTGATTGGAGAAATTTAACTTGCAGAATTGAAGAATTTAGAAATCGTATGGAGGAAAGGACTCCACAAGTGAATACTATTATACCTTGATGTCAAAAACCAATAATCAATGGTGAATTTGGAGACTTGGTATTGAAACCCTAGTCTTCTTCTTCAAGCTTTAGATAGTGAAATTTTGAGGGAAAAACTTAGTGGAATTTGAAGAAACTTGAAGAATGATTTAGATTAGTAAGCTTTTAGGATTAAAAGACTTATAGAGTCTAGAATTATGATTAAAAAAAAAAGACAATTAGGTATTAATCAAATAGAAAAAAGACCAAAAAATCCTAAAAAGAACTGTCGACCACCATCTATCACTAGACCTATGATCTGTAGGCCCTTCTACGGACCGTACTAATCAACCATAGAAAGTGATCAGAGACTTTAAATTTGATCAACATGAGACGGAACCTATGTACGACTCGTAGGTCTTTCTACGGACCGTACATACAAACGGTATAAATCAACTTTAAGCTTTAAAATCACTAAGGCTAGGGTCACCTACGACACCTATCTAGGACTCGTACATGCAATGAGGGATTGTCATATTGAATCGTAAAAAAAGGTACTGGACTTATTGTAAAAAATTTATTTTTTCACTACCTACGGTTGCCACCTATGACCGTAAAAGCTTCTTCGATCAGTAGATAGAACCCGCACACACAAATACCAACTCAAAATCGATTTTTCCTTCTTTTTAAAATCTGAGGTGTTACAACATTAAAACTAATAGATGAAAAATATTTGGTCCCTGACCATAGACTATTGATAGAAAAATTGATCAATAAATTATTGGTCTAATGCTACGATTACTTTTGAATATAATATCGTATTTCAGATCAATATATAAAATTTTGTTCTCATAAGCAAATGATTCAACTATTTATCTAAGACATTTAATGTCTCATGAATTGTCTAGATTACATGTTCTGAAAATTATGATATTAACTCAATTATGTTGCACAATAATTTTGCAAATGTCAAGTTGCATGTTGACAATACACACATATGTGATTATCTTATAGATTCATTTATTTATCATATCACATATTCACCTTTTATACATTCAGAATTTAAGAATTTAGTCCCAACGATCCAATCAACTTAACATTAGAACATGCAACAAAATTTTTTTTTGAAGAATTTCCTAGTTCTTCAATATATGTTGAATATTTATAAATCCACATCTTTTGGATGACTAAATTCTTTCATTCCAACAAACAAAATTATTTGTACTAGTAACCTCCAAATTTATCATGATATATACCCTTTGTTTAAGAAAATTTATGATTTACTATTACATGAACAAATTTCAGATTTACTATTCTTGGTGTAAATTATGATTTATTTCTTCTCAATTACTCTACCTCTTTTGGAGGTGAGTCATGATCCATAACGATAAAATGCATGTCCGTATTGATAACTTTTGTTTTACACTATCACATTACTTTAGTAATGAGTTTATTCAATTTCACTTGATATGCAACAATCATTTATCAAGACAAATGGACTTAATCTGATTATCAGAAAATTGTGTACATAATCATATTATTTGTACCAATAATTTTACAAATGTCAAATTGTGAGATGACAATAGGCACACATGAGACCATTTAAAAGAAACATCATTTAGAACCATGAAGTATCTAAATAACCCACTGAGTGGGTGAGTAGGTCCACTATATCCTTGTGTATACGTTTCAAGAAAGCAGTGAACTCAATCTCAACTTTTATTGATGATGATTTCATCATTCACTTGTCTTGATAACAAGCAATACAAGAAAATTAACCATTTAAAAGAATCTTTAGATTCTTTAATGTATGTCTATTTGAATTTTTTATAATTCGTTTCATTATTGTAGACCAGGATGTCCCACACCATCTGAGTATTGAAATTAGTAAACTTTTGATTTACTATAGAATATTCTTCGATTGCACTAATATTTGTTCAATATAAATCAAAAGATAAAGTATGAAACTTTTCGTATGAAATATGTCTGCCCGGAGACATTCTTGGTGATACCACGTCCACGTCAAGGTCATGATCTTTTTCACGCCTAGCATTTGAACTTACATCTCATTCACTTTAGAGAATGAATCTATATATGTAGCATTCATCAAAAGCTCTCATTCTCCATTAATGAAACACATCATCAGAGCATATCAAATTATGATAGATTTGTACCTCATTTCACATTTGTGTGTATATTCGATCACGTGTCTTCTTTCAGACATATTATGCATTACTCTCAAATTCACTTTACGGAATGAATCTGCTACATTGAGACAAATATGATGTCTAGTTTTTATCAAAACACATTATTTTTGTATTAATCAGTATTTTCAAAAACATATTTGGGCCTACCAAAAACACTTCGGATTGTAAATTAAAGGCGTATATCCATAAGACCTAAGTTCTAAAATTTGAGGCGTAAGTCTTGAGCATAAAACGTAAGTCCTGACGTAAAAACGTAGACTCATGCATTTTAAATTTTTCTTTTTGAATTTTTTTTGCTTTAATTCATATTTTTTTATTATTGGTGTAATGCAAATTTTCAAATAGTAATTATAATATTTTTTTTCTTCATTATTGATTATTAATACTTATCTCAAATAAAAATTATGATAAAATTTCTCTATATTATAGGTTATTTATAAAATGTATTTGTACAATCATTGAAATGTTTACTTTGCTTATTTTATTAGTAACAAAACTATAAAACTAAATATACATGAGACTCACCTCGTAAATGCATGGGACTTACGCCCCGTGCGAGACTTATGTCTCGCCCCGTACGATATAAAATATCTCGTCTCACGCCTCGCCTTTTAAAACATTGGTCTTAATCATCATTATATCATCAATATGTCTTTGAAGACTCAAATTTAATGTCTTATCCATATAAAGGCGTCTTAGGCCATAAATCGATGGGACATAAATCCAACATCCTTCGTCATGGTGCACCAAGATTTGAACCTGATGTCTTTCATCACAGTGCATCAGGACTCAAACCTAATGTCTTACCCTTCTTACCATATAAAAATATCTTAGACCATAAAATGATAGTACTTAACCCAATATATTATCAATATTTATCTCAAAATTTAATACTTTTCACTTTAATAAAATTATTTCCTCGCTTTAAAATTGAATAATGAGAAAATACATCAAATCTATCTTAAATTTGACAGCAAAACTTACTTTAGTACTTAAACTACACGAGCGATTAAATACCCCCCCTTTACATCTTTGAAGTGAATTAAATACAACCCTAAGAGTAGAATACCACCCTCACCTGCCACATCATAGTCATGTAAGTGTCACGTTACTGACTTGTAAGCATCATATCATTAATTTTTAGTTTTTTTTTTTTGTTTATTCACCCTTTTTTTTAAAACATTTTTTAAAATACATTACACTAATCAATTAATTTGAAATTCATTCTAAAATCAAAAATTCTCCCACATCCTTCCAACCCGTTCTCTTCCGCTCTAAAAAATTCTCCCACCTCCTTCCACCCATTCTCTTCCGCTCTCCCCCCCCCCCCCCCTCTTTCTTCCTTGTTGATTTTCATCATTTTCAGCCTTCATTGACTTCTTCTTTTTTCCTGATCATTTTTCAGCCTTCAATAGTTGTTTCTTCTTCAACATTCGTCAATTGTTTTTTTAAAAAAAAAGAGCATTTTTTTTCTTCTTCGAGCCCTCTCCTACAAATCTATTATTGGAGAATGATATTTTTTAAAGTATGTTTTCTTAACAACTCAAATGAAAAATGAAGATTGCATAAGAAAGTTGATAGATCCACTTTTTTTTTTGCAAATAGAATTCAAAATGGGTCACTTAAAATTCAAGAAATTTACATTCAATTAGTGTTGTTTTGTGAATTGATGAATGGTAGTGAGGTGAGGGATAAACTTGAAGGAAAAATGACTTATATGGAAGAAGAAAAGTATAAGAAGTGCTTAAATAGGGAAGAAAACATTTGGAGAAGACAATAAAATAAAGAGAAAATAAAAAGTTCATCTATTTTCTTAAAAAAAAATTGAACCCGCAAATTTCATTTACTTTTAAACAAGAAATTTCACATTTTATATATAAATTTAAACTTAGAAAAAAATTTAAAACTATTAGTTATGTTGGCCAATAAAAATGACATGTGTATGATATAACCATTTTTTTTATTGTTACTACTTCACGCGCTTTTAGGAGAGTGAGTATACTCACTTTGTCACGTCAGCTCTTATGGTGACATTTAATTACTTCAACATTGTAAGGGGGTATTTAAAC
Source organism: Solanum sitiens (assembly GCA_016801875.1). Taxonomy (NCBI): domain Eukaryota; kingdom Viridiplantae; phylum Streptophyta; class Magnoliopsida; order Solanales; family Solanaceae; genus Solanum; species Solanum sitiens. The sequence continues at coordinate 3,328,943 of JABWTJ010000034.1, forward strand.
GCCCGTAAGTATTAAAGTAAATTTTAACGTTCGTATACATATATTAAATCATACCTGGGTTACTTTGTGCCCTTTTTTCAGGGATCTCAAGAACTAGTAGTTCGCCATGGAAAAAACTTATCCGCACTGGGTGTTTACACAAAACTAATTCAATTTTTATTATTATGTGATTTAATGAAGTAAAATACATGTTAATTAATTAAAGTTAAGTAAAATGAACTATAAAATTAAACACATGACATGCATGTGTTGGAGTAAACACCCGGTGCACGTAAGTTTTACCTGTTTGCCATCTTTCTTTTATTTCTTGAATAAGCAAGAATGTTAATTTATTTTTTGATTTTGATTTTTGATAACTTAAGTCAAGTTTAGAAGAAACAAATTGATACCACTAGGGGTGACAATTTTAGCCTATATAAGTAAAATAAAACAATTTTATCCACATATTAAATTAAATGGATCACTCATATTTTCTTTCCTTTCTTAAATGGGTTAATATGGTCTTCAACCTATTTAAACTCATACAAATATGGACAAAATGGGTTAACATGGAATCCATATCCAACCCATATAAGTGAAATGAAAGTGATTTTTATTTATTTTTGAAATATAAAAAAATTAGGGGTCAGTTAGTGTAAGGTGGGGGCCAGGAGAGGGGGTAAATTTTTTATTTTGACAAAGCAGATTTTTTTTTATTTTTGGAAAATAAAAAAAATAGAGGTAGGTGGGTGGAAGGTGTGTGGGGGGGGGGGGATTGTTCTATTTCTCAAAGGCACTTCAAGGTGAAAGTCTCTTATTTGGTGATGGCAAGAAAAGGTATAGTTTTTGTGAAGGCATGATTGGGAAATCTATGGAACACTATTAAAGATGTGTACTATGTTAATGGGTTGAAGTACAATCTTATAACTGTTTTACAAATTTGTGATAAAAGAAATTAAGTCAAGAACTTGATCTCTTGGATGATGATGTTGACAAGATAGAGATGCAATAACTTATATTGTTGCTCAAAACATCGTTCGTTGTAACACTCATACTTTGCTTGATGCTTTCATGTCAGGGTGTAGGTGAAAAGTGCAGCGTCCTACACCAATAGGAGGAGCAGACGAGATTTTCTGTTTCAGTGTCTTACAAACAAAGGGACCTGGTCCCTAGTTATGTTCTCTTGTCCAATTCCATTATAGGTGTCACAACCCGAAACCATACCCTAGAAGATAGGATACAATCTTGGATTGTAACCGGCGTCGTCGACCTCTCGGAGGTCTAAGACAAGCCTCTCATATCATTCATTGCATTGGCATAGTAAATTTAGCAGAAAATTTAAAACTTTTCATAGTACATCATATGCTAGAAACATCACATCATATATATATATATATATATAATATATATGTCATAATACATATTTAGACTCTAAGTCTCTTTGCCATCTTAGACTCAATAACTTTAGAGTACATTAGGGACACGGCCCATAAGACACATTACATAACTATACAATTTTTAAAGACTTTACATTAAAGACGTAAGTAGGACATCCTTGAACTTTAAGGATTCCTTTCATTGAGCTTGAGAATCATCTATCAATCTCTTCACCATTCAAGACATCCTTTAAGCATCCATCACCTACACTTTGTGTAAAAAGTAGAGAAGAATGGGATTAGCACAAGGATGTACTAAGTATGGCAACCATGCATTAAAAGGGACATTTTCTTTGAAATCATACTTCATGCCATTTTGAGTAAATCATCATAAAACCTTTACAAATAGCATTTATATCATTCACATACTTCATAGAAACACAATCCAAGGCCAAACATCATAGAAAACCACTTATAGAATTTAAGTACAATTTGAGGTCACTTTACAGTGAGCTCCATCACCTTTACAGTGAACTCTTCCTTTTACTTCATTAGCCTCCCAAGTAATCCTTTAGGGATACTTGGTGCAATGTATCACCTTAAGACCACAAGGGAACACCATAAATATCATCTACACAAGATAATACATACCATCATAGAAGTATAGTACAACATAAACATAGTTAAACCAAGACTACAATGTCATACATAAAGGACACATACATAATCATATGCATTAGGGCACCTTCCTAAGACTTCCTAAGGAGTCACTTGTGCAATGTCTAGATGGGTTCATTACTTCCACCTATCCTAAGTAACTTACCTTAAGTCCTCTTAGTTAGGATCCTATTCAATTACTTCCATTGTCCATTTTAACTTTAGGAAAACTATAGCCTTAACCGACACTAAGACCATGGGTGCTAAACATGGAATTTGGTGTTGTAGAGCCTTACACCAAAGGAAGGTGTTCCTACCTAGCCAAGGTAGAACATTAACATATATCCTAGCATCCTAAGTGAATTCACTTTGCTAGATCCTATGTGGCAAGCATAGTTTATGGAACTAAGAGATAGGTATTCCCTCTACATACCATTTGGTAATTGGGGCCTCACCTCATGAGAAAACATGAGTGAATCTTCCTCAAGGAAAGTCAACACCTCATGTAGGTCCATAAGTGAGTATTCCTCTAAGGGAAGTCAACACTCTATAAGGGACAAATGGTGACTCTTCCTCCAAGGAAAGTCAGCACCTCTCAATGTCAAGTTCACTCGGTGCTAAGCTAAGTTTCCTTTATTGAAAAGCCTTTATTACCTTTATTTATAAAAACATAGGCTTAGGATATTCATCATTCATATGCTTATAGCATATTCAAGCACCTATCTAGTTTTGGAGTATTCTTGGGCACCCCTAGCAAGGCCCCTCTCACTAACTAGATCATCCATGTGTGTGAGTGTATACATAGATGTGAGCAAACCTTTCACATAACACATAATGTCACACATGTTCATATATCAATCATAAGTCTATAGGCATAACTATATGAGCAATATTTTCATATAAACCTACTAAGACACTATACACATTCATACTTCATCATATCATATACATCATATTCATAACATGTTCATATAATCATCCTTCATATACATAAGAAACCAAACCTAGGAACTATCCTATCAAGATACACATGTGCAATGCATAGACAAGGTTCCATACCCTTGCCCATACTAGTACACCTATCAAGTCATCCTAATAAGGTAATACAAATCATACTTTCATAAACATCACCTTAATATGCATAGTAGTAGACACTAGTGAATATGAGAACTACCTTTCATTTAGACACAATGACTTATACTACTTGTATCATGCATGTAAGTGAGAGTGTGTGTACATTGAACAACATGATCACATCATGGCTATCAATAACTTCTTGATACAGCCACCCTCTTAGACCATATTACACTTCCAAGCACCTAGCACACAACACATAATAGCATAGGAGACAAGACAATATATACATTATAATCAAGACTCCTAACTTTAGCTATTTATACTTTCAAATAAGGGATACATAAGTAAGGGATTATTAACCATTTAACACATAAATGGCAGCACCTATACTTTACCCTAACATGGTTATACACATGCTCAAACAATAGCCACACAACCTAATTCACAACTACAATAGGAAAGTAGGCATAAGCTTCCCATAGTATCATCTTAAGCACATGTTCATAAGTTCATCAATTTTGCCTTCAAGGCCATGGTCAACACATATATAATGACAATAAAGTAAACACCGCCACCATAAGTGGATCATACCACACAATGCCATACAAGGCTTCATCAACATTATTATAGAAGAATAGAGAAGTAGAAGAGTAGAGGAATTAAGCATTCTTACCAACTTCTCACCCTTTGATCATCATTGATCAATACACCTTATTCATCAATAAAACACATATATGGCAGTAGCTAAATGTACTTTAAACATATAAGAAACCATGTACAAGTTGCTACAAGATTATACCATAACATAATACAACATATCAACATACTAGGAAAGTAGAATAACATAGATCATTAGCTAACTTCCCTTACATTGATTTTAGATCATAGTTCATACATATATAAGACAAAGGCAATAGCTAAACCTACATTTAACCATATTGAAATCATGATTACATACCTTCAAGATTAAGGTTACAACAAAGGCATTTAGGCTTATCGATTTGCTAGAGTGTAGAAAACTTTACCAATACTATGAACTATCTAAGCGTTTGATCATCATTCATATTTCATCAACAATACACTCATTAGGCAGTAGCTAATTAGATAGGAAATCAAGACTAAAATCATGCTTCATCTAATCACAATTCAAGATCTATCACACACTTAGCTTTTTGACTTCATAGCCTAAAGAAATCTATATCCATTCATGCAAGCCCTTCTTAATTTGATCATTAAGGATTTATACCTACAAAATTCATTCATTATATCACCCTAAACAAGTAGCTACAGTAGTTCATACATAATCAAGAGTCTACACAACCGATCTCACAATCGACTTTAAGACAACATGTAGAAACATAGGCTATTCATATTCAAATCTTCATATATTTATCATCATGGACTGATCATCATCAATTCACCATCAATTAATGTAAATAACAATAACCACAAGCAATTCAACGTAAGAGAATCACCAATTAATCAAGAACAAGCCATAATCACAAAGCCCATGCAAGAGCTAAACCAATTTTGGAAGGAACATGGGTTCATCATGCAATTGGAGTGAAATCACATTAAAACCATTGTATTAACTTCAATTATTCATGATTAAATCATTAAAAACATTTTGAGAAGGAACCCATGGCTAGATTGAAAGATTGGAAACTTGATCATAAGATTTCTTTGAAAAACATTGAGAAGAACTCTCCAAGTGAAAGGTTACTTAGAGATGAAGGATCACCATACCTTAAATTAGTTGAAAGCCTCTAAACTTGATGATTCATCCATGGAAAACCCAGCCTGAATCTGTTCTTGAGCTTCACCAACAATGGTGGTTTCTAGAGAGAACATTTTTGGAGGGAAAGGCTTAAAAACATGTGAGAGAATTTATGAATGGGTTGATCACGTTTTGGATGGCTTATATACACCCAAAATTACTTAAATAAACCCATAATAATCAGTTTAGGACGTGGGGTGAATTTCCCATTCACCCCTTTAAGTTACAGCACGCAGCTGCCAAATACAGGCCACTATTGACGATGGCCTTGACGGGGCGTCATGGCCTTGACGGGACGTGGCTGGCCTCCGTCGCCTGACACTTAGCCAACAATTGGCTTAAGACCTGCCCAAGGCAAGACCCTATCGATGAGACCTGCTCGACGGTCCGTTGGTGGACCAACGATCCGTCGTTGGGTCCGTCAAGGGACACTGTCCAGGCAGTGTCTTAGGCAGCTTTGGGTCCTTTTTTTGGGGCCTCTTGTGGGTCCCTTTAGAAGTCGTACCCCAACGTTTCCAATGCGATTACAAACCTTAACATGTTATAGACCTTTCACATAAATTTCATTTCAAAACAAACACCTACAAGACGTCCAACAGCCTTAACCCCAACATGACATACGATGAACGTCTTAGGGGCTATCTTTCGAACGCCTCGGACGTTCTTGGGCGTTTGACCTCCAAACTTCACGTAACTTCATATAAAAACATTAAACATCATTTAAAACCATTTCAAGACTCATTAGACTCAGTTCATACAATTTAGGCATGCATACACACATGAGGCACATAAGCGACTATTTGTCGAACGTCTTGGACGTCCCTTGACGTTCGAATTCCAAATCACTTCAAACTTTGTAAACTGCCTCTATATCACATAATAAGGCATTTTAGGACCTTATAACATTAAGACGAACATGTTAGGCTCTAGACACCTTATCTCATTTTCGGGGTCTTACAATAGGGAATAACTGTAAAGATGTCGTGTCAGAGCTTGGTGAGACGTCAGCGTACTACACCAACCAGAATAGACGCAGTTGTTTGTCCAACAGTCAATAACTCTTTATGGTTGACTTATTCAATATGACAAACAACAAATAAATTCATTCATTCGAAGAAGGAAGTCAGCCGACAAGTCTTTCATGAAGGAAGTCAACCATAAAGTCTTTCAAAGAACTCATATAGAAGTTTGAAAGGGTCCTAGTCCCTGCAAGATTGGGATATGAAAAAAATTGACAAGACACCCGTCAGAAAATTTGCCACCTCTGATGTGGTAGGTGCACAACTTTTTTCTAACAGTAGGCCTTCATCCAATGGGATGGTCTCAATGAGTTTTTGGTGATTTATATTATCTTTTTCCAACAAACACAAACTCAAGATTTGGCAAACTAAACTTGGATTTTCTATGAAAATTCACAAGCTTGAAAAGAAGATCATCTTCAAGGAAGAACATTGTTCATATCAACAAGGGACCAGATTGAGTACTAAAGAGTCGTTGTTGTATTTAGAGTTTTGTGTCTTATGTGCTTATATTGTAAATCTATTCCCAATCTATAAAGGAATTAGATCTTCGTTATGTTCTACCAAAAGTCTGAGTCAGTTAAGTTCAACTGATTTAGTAGGCAACATTTGTTGTTTCTTAGTCAAATTCTAAGTCATCGAGAGTTAGGTGGTTTAGTGGGTGATGTGGTATCCACTTAGAAAAGTCTATATTAATCAGTGAGGGTTAGTATAGTGGGTAGTGTTTTATCTGCTCTGACTCAGCTAAGTGATAGGAGATATTGCTTAGTGTGGAGATTAGTAGGCTAATCTCGGACCAAATGTAAATGATCTGATTTCCTCGTGCAAATCAACTAAAGAAATTTGGGATATGATGAGAACTACCTATGAGGGAACTGAGGAAACAAAGACGGATCTGACTGGAGATGCTGATCAAAATGGAGTAGAAGACAGAGTGAGGGACCTGGTCCGTCCCATTATAAGCAAAAGAGAAATATTTTTCCAAATGGTAAAGAGGGAGATGACTGCATGAGAAAACTCGTCGAGTGCTTCAGATGAATCTGAGCACTCTGATAAAGCCTTTATGGCAAAATATGATGATGAGGAATATGGAGAATAGGTAACCCTTTTTTATCTTAAACAAAACTTGCATGTTTACTGTGCTAAGAATTTGAGAAGTCTAGCTGCTCTTTTGATCAACTCTATCATTGAGTCAACAATTGAAAAGGATCTGATGAATAACAACCTAGATATTCTTCAGGAAGAAAAGGTAGCCTTGGTTGACCAAATGTTTGTTGTGGAAGAAAAATTAATAGTTCTAGAATCTAAAAATATAGAACTTAGGGAAAAATTAAAGATGCTGAGTAAAGAATGTGGTAGAGGAAAGGGAGACGCTAGCAACTTGCAAATCGATCTAGAAACCAGTTTGAATATTATTGAAACAAAACTTGTTACGGCCTTGCAGAGAAATAATCAATTAGAGAGGGACCTGGTCCATGTCAAAGAAGAACTAAACAAATCTTTCAAATGGGCCACCTCTTCAAAATGGCTTGCCAATCTTATCGGTCAGGGTCAAAATGATAGAAAGGGGTTAGGAAATTCCAGCAAAAATCCTCCTTACAATCTCCATAGAAAAAATGTGTTTGTGTCTGACAATTTGTTGTGTCTTTCTTGTGGTAATGATGATCATTTGAAGAAGGACTGTCCAGCTTGGAAAAAGATCCAAGATGACCTCGCAAAATATTCTACACAGAGGAACAAGAAGAAAAAGGGACCTGGTCAACCAAGCAACAAGCAGAAAAAAAGACCTGGTCAACAGAAGAACTGGTAGAAGAAAGGACTTGGTCATGCTCATGTTCCTAAGCTTAAAAAAATCAATCTGCCTCAATGGATAAAGAACTCTCTTTATCACTCTTTTATATGATTACTGGAACTCCAACTGAAGTAGGTTCCCAAGGCTAACACGTGATATGGTATTCTTGTGAAAGAAAGTGGGAGCAACCATGTTAATTCATGAATGGAGGATGCTCAAAGCGCTATATTGGGAGACTGAAAAACTTTTTCTCTCTCAAGGCACTTCAAGGTGGAAGTGTCTTATTTGGCGATGGCAAGAAAATGTATGATTTTTGTGAAGGCATGATAGGGAAATCTATGGAACACACTATTAAGGATGTGTACTATGTCAATAGGTTGAAGTAAGATCTTATAAGTGTTTTACAGATTTGTGATAAAAGAAATTAATTCAAGAACTTGATCTATTGGATAATGATGTAGACAAGATAGAGATGCAAGAACTTGCATTGTTGCTCTAAAAATTATTTGATGTAACACTCTTACTTTCCCTGATGCTCAAAGTAAGAATATTGATAAATACTATATGAGACTGGGTCAGTTGAGCTTTTTCTCTAAGCAAACTTGTGTCAAGGGACCTGATCCTCTGTATACTCGAGATAAAGGTTGCATGTGACAAAGTTTGTGATGTTTGTGTTGAAGAAAAGCAGATCAGATCATTCTTCGGGTGGGATAAGCCAGATTTTAATCTTCTAAACAATATTGAGGCTGAAGTGACAAACACTACATGTTTTGTGACTAAAATAATGATATTGAGATTTATAGTATCAATGATGATTAAAGAGTATTTGTGGGATATCCTTCCTCCAACAAGGCTTATCACATGTATAAAAGGGTGTTCATGTAATTATTGATGAGTCTCACGAAATTGAGAAGTTGCAAAAGAATGACGATTTTTAAAAGGAGGAGTTGCTTTAGATTTATAGAGACAGTCTAAACAATGAGCTAGTTAAAGAACATCCTCTTCATGAATTCAACAATCTCAAAAAGATGATATAGATGATGAACCTGATGAGGGACCCGGTCCTCTAGAACTCTGAACAAAGATGATGCAGTTCAAACTGATAATATGAATTCTGAAGGTGAGAAAGAAGAAGCTGATCAAGCTTAGTCTAAAAGAAGCAAAGTATGACACTCAGTTCCCAAACAAGTTGATAGGTTGTCCAAGTTGCTCCTCAACAATGGCTTCAAGAGACGTAAAATTGTCAAAAACCCTCTCTTTGAATACACTAGGAAAGGAATTATTGATTATTTAGGTACATATTGATGATGTCATCTTTGAGGCAACTTTTGAGGTGGTGTGTAAAGATTTTATTGCACTCATTAATAGTGAGTGTTGAAATGAGCATAATGGAAGAATTAAATCTCTTCTTAGAGTTGTAAATCAAGCAAATCTCAAAAGGTACCTTTGGTTGTCAAGAAAAGTACATTAGTGAGCTGCTTAAATGGCTTGACATACTTGAAGTCAAGACAATGTTACGGAGGGGCAATGTCATCATGATGTTTTATAAAGTGGAAGATCGAGTGTATGATATCTTCACTAAAGCCCTAAGCTAGGACTAGTGTATACTCTTATAGGGACTTAGCTACACGGAAGAAGATAGCACAACGTTCATAGCAATTAATGTCTGATCAAAGACGGGGACCTGGTACTAGTTCACAGAAGTTGAAGTTGCTGAAAGAAATTTCATGTTATGGCTGCCTAGAATAATTGATACTCTCATGGGCAATAACTTGAAGCTGGATGCGTATGTACCTGGTTCAGAGATTCCATTCCTGTATAGAGGAATCATATTTGAAGGCTGCTGAGGAAATCTTGAGACATTTGAAGAAAGCTGGGGACCTGGTCCTACTTTGTCCATCAGGAGACTTTTTGATTTGGAATACATGGTGATGCTAATTATGCTGGGTATTGAGTTGATGGAAAGAGTACCTCAGGAGTGGCTTATGTTATAGGTTGATTTCTCACTCTAGGGGAAATAAAATCAAGATTCAGCTGCTCTTTCATCAAATGCTGAGGTAGAGAATATAGCAAGTACATCTTGATGGGTTCAACTCTTGTGGATCTGGCAATATCTTGAAGCTCTTAGAATACCTGGCCAAGATAATCAAACTGAAGTTTAGAATATTGCAACTTTTTTAAATGGATCATGTCTGAAGCAATCAACTCTTTCATGACTATGCAAAGAAAGCAGGTTTCCTCGTTTTTTAGTTATGTATGCTTTAGCAAATTCAGTCTCATACCTTTTGTAGGTATACACACATGAAAAAGGGATGAAGGAAAAAGGGAGGTCAGGACAAATCTAGACAATGACATTCAAAATACAAAAAGGGACCTGGCTCTTTCTCGAAAGTTAGCACTGTAAACATTGCAATTTGAGTTATGCATGAAAACTTAAAATTGCCACATATCTGTCATTTAAGTATCTACCTGTCGTCCTATATTTTGAGTACCAAAATGATACTTCCTTTCTCTTTCTTTATAGGCAAAATGGTTTGGTGGATCCTTAAACTTATATTCGTTTGTATTGTGAACCCTTCTACTTACCTCTTTGTCAATTGAACCCTTGAACTCATTTAAACTCAACTAGTTGAACCCTTTCAATTGATCGTGACTCTCAATCGCGTCGATGTCACATTTCATGTCATATAAATTTGGTCACATCATTTTATATTTTTATAATAATTTCTTTTTGGACAAAAAATCTTGATGCAAATTTTACAAAAAAATAAAATTATTTATCATTTTGAATTAAAGTTTTGGGTCTCCATATGTCATCTGCCATTTTCACTGTGAAATGGTCCAATCGTCGGATAAAGTTGTTGATGCCACCACCTCTTTCGCCGGCGAGACCATAAATACTCTCTCCCTCATCTATCTCCATTTTTGTCGCACACTTTCACCATTTTTCTTGCTTTCTTCTTCTCCAACCTCCACAAATCCAAAAAATTTAAGTCGCCGCACCAACTCCTTGACCCTCACCAACCTCGTATCCCTCTCCGCTATCTCCATTTTTCCGTATCATTGACGACTATTGCGAACCACCAGGACCCCATATGTTATCCATCCTCTCTAGTGTATTAGAACGCTAGAAATTCATCGTTGCATCTGATTTATAGGCATGCTCCTCTCCACCTGTGATGTACCAAACGCCTAAAGAAGATGAAAGAAAGAAAAAAAAGGGTTGGACAAAAATGGAGATGGCTGGAAAAAGTAGGTTGTTGGGGAAGAAGAAGGATTTCTTTTTTCTTTTTTAAGTTTATTATTTTACTTTTTAATTTAGATATTATTAAAAATTAAATATGATGTTCACTTGCCCTAATAGGTGTGTGCTCTCAATCTCTTGACAACTCAATCATATTAATGTCACATAAGCATGGTCAATGATCAATGGTCATAGGGGTTAGATATATTGTGTTTTATCAAGTGTAGGGGTCCAGATGACAAATTGGTAAGTAGAAGAATTCACAATACAAACAGATACAATTATATGAGTCCATCAAATCATTTTGCCTTCTTTATATTCCATATTTCTTTTCTTTTCCCCAGGAAAATTAATTTACCTTCCAAATATCTAGGTGTTTCAAAATTATCTTCCTCCTCTATCGAAGCACACTTCAAACTGTTAATCCATTTATTCTTACTGGAAAATTTTCTGATGAAGATGTCTTTAAGTGTGAAGAGGGACCGGGTCCTCCAAAATAATGAAGTGGAAAAGATGATGTTCAAAAAGGGAGAAGTTGATATTCTAAGAACTCAAAGTATTCTAAATAGGAAAGTGTCTGATTTAAAATATATTGAAATAAAAAAAATGAAATTTTCTTTTTGGTTCCCCAATTATTGATCTACTCATCTCGGAGGCCTTGTGTAAGTTTGTTTTACCTATCATTCTGTTATGAGAAACTCAGGCTGATGTTGGAAGTTCTGAAAGTTGTTCTTGCTAACTGGGATACTGAATGGGTTGTCTAAAAGCCAACTGCTGAAACAGCACTATCAAAGGGACCAAGTCAAAAAAAAAAAAAAAATTGGCAGCCCCAAAGGTTCAACATTAAGGTTGAGCACAAAGAATGTGAACTTCAAGAAAGGCTTCTGAATAAGGGATTTTCTCTACTAAGTCTATTCTTTCAATCCCTTACCTCTAAGTCATTCCATATCTTCCTAAAGTTTTGTGTCAATCTTCATTACTCTTTCTCTATCAAATCTGAGTGGCATTGTTATAGTTTTCATTTGTAATCATATTTGCAATGCTTTGATGGTTGATCATTTATTGATGAATGAAAACTGCCTTAATCTACTGACTTGTCTCATAACTTTATGCATTTTTACTCATGTTTAGTGTTGTCCTAGTGGCCATGAATTTTCTTGAACTGCATTTCTATCAACTTGGTTTACTGCTTTAATCCTTTTTTTTATGATGTCAAAAGGGGAAAAGTTGTTAAGGTATGAGACCAATGATGTTATAGCTTTTACATGGTCATGTCGATAGGGGGAATAAATGCTAGCTACTTGAAGAGGATATGGTCATGTTGATAATGAGAATCAATGCTGGCTATTTAAATAGGACATGGTCATACCGATAGGTGGAATCAAGGCTAGCCACTTGAAGAGGACTTGGTCCTGTCGATGGGGGGAAGAAGTTGTTTATCATCATCAAAAAAGGGGAAATACTATTTGGATGTTTTGATAATTTGACAAACTTTGGGGATGATGAAACTCAAGTTACCCAAAGATTTCTTGTTGATAGGGGAACTGGTGAATAAATATGTTATCATCAAAAGGGGGGAAATATTAGTTCGAAGCTGATAATAGATGTTAGTCAGAAGTTGATATAAAGTTTTGATGATTTAACAAATTTATCGATCTAACAAGGAACCAAATCCTTGTTATTGGGACTGGAAATTAATGAATAAACTCAGTGTGAGGAATATTTATGTGTAATCATCAAAAAAGGGAAAAATGTTATATTATGGGTGTTTTGATGATCCTCATAAATGCAGGGACCTGATTCCCGACAGACTGCTCTTGTCCAGATACAAATGGAGTACAATTGTAAAGCTGTCATGTCAGAGTGTAGGTGAAAAGTGCAGTGTCCTACAACAATTAGAAGCGCGGACAAGATTATCTGTTTCAGTGTCTCACAAACAAAGGGACATGGTATCTTGTTAAGTTCTCTCGTCCAGATCCATTATTGGGAGCAACTGTAAAGTTGTCGTGTCAGATGTTGGTGAGGCGTCAACGTACTACACCAATCAGAATGGACGCAGTTATTTGTCCAACTATTTGTAACTCTTTATGGTTGACTTAGTCAACATGACAAACAACAAATAAATTCATTCATTCAAAGAAGGAAGTTAGCCGGCAAGTCTTTCAAAGAAGGAAGTTAGCCGACAAATCTTTCAAAGAACTCACAAAGAAGTTTGTAAGGGACCTGGTCCTTGCAAGACTGCGATATGAAAAAGTGACAAGACACCCGTCAGAAAAGTTGTCACCTCTTATGTGATAGGTGCACAACTTTTCTAACAGCAGGCCTTCAGCCAATTGGATGGTCTCAAAAACTTAGTGGTGATTTGTATTATCTCTTTTCAACAAACACAAACTCAAGATTTGACAAACTAAACTTGAATTTTCTCTGAAAATTTACAAGCTTGAAAAGAAGGTCATCTTCAAGGAAGAACATTGCTCATATCAACAAGGGACCAAATGGAGTACTAAAGAGTCGTTGTTGTGTTTAGAGTTTTGTGTCTCATGTGCTTATATTGTAAATTTATTCCTAATTATAAAGGAATTAGATCTTTATTTTTTTCTATCAAAAGTCTAAGTCAGTTAAGGTCAACTGATTTAGTGGGCAACATTGTTGTTGCTTAGTCAAATTCTAAGTCATCTAGAGTTAGGTGATTTAGTGGGCGGTGTGGTATTCACTTAGAAAAATCTATATTAATCAGTGTGAGTTAGTATAGTGGGCAGTTTTGTATCTGCTCTGGCTCAGCTAAGTGATAAGAGATATTGCTTAGTGTGGAAATTAACATGCTAATCTTGTTTTGTAATTGGCTTTTAGTTTTGCTTGTTGAAGATTAGTGGAAGCAATTTGAAAAGTCCTGTTGAGAATAAATCGTGGTTTTTACTCCCTTGAGCAAGAAGGTTTTCACGTAAATTTATTATTTCAATCTTTAATTTCAACACTTATTTTACTGTTTGTTATTGTAACTGTGTTGAGGACCTGGTCCCATCGAAACAAGTGGATGCATATTTTAGTTACTGTTCTTGTTGAGTCAAGAGACTTGGTCCTTGTCTGATAAGTGGGCGCATATATTCCAACAGACTTGTTACAAACTAACCTTCTTTGATGTCCGATAAATAAATTTCCATAACTCCTGCTGATAAAGTGTTATGAAAATATAAAGAGAAATCACATAATTACCTCATTAAAGTAAGATCTATTTTTTTTAAGAAGACACTTATTTAAGAAGAAACTTAAATTTTGCGGATGTCCTATATTACCCCTTTATTCTTATTTATAATGGATTTATTATCCCATTATGAGTCTAGGTGGCAGGTAGAGTGTAGTTCACTCGCCAATAGCTAGTGAGCTAAACCAATAAATAAATAAATAAATATTTTAACATTTATTTAATTAGATTACAAATATTATTTTCTTTTCTTTACTTTTATTTATTTAATTGAACTTTCTTAATCATTCTTTTCCATCATCTTCTTCACCCAAATTCAAAAACTCAATTACCTTTTTCTTTATCTTTTTTAAACTTAGAAGAGTCATTTACTTCACCCATTTTTATCACTTTTTTTTTTGTCTTCTTGCTTCTCGTTGTTCCTTTTTCTTCTTTTATTCCTATTTTTTATAATAAAAATAAAAATATATGAACTCCATTATTAGATCGAATAGAGAGTATTAAGAAACTCCATTTTTATTTTTATTTTTGATCTGAATATAGATCTCCATTACTTTGCTTTAGTGACTTGAGACCTAAATTGATTTGATTATATTTATTTACTTGAACTCTGTTACTATGTTTTAGTAACTTGAGAGTTGAATTGATCTGGTTGTATTTATTTACTTATAATTTTTCACTGACATTTAATGTTAAAAAAAATCTAGATGGAGTTTTTTTGCTTTACTATTGTAATATTACTAGAAAGAAGATGGTAGATTGAAGTGATTATTAATTTTTAATTTAATTGTGATTTTATCAATTTTAATCTAGATTTGTGATGATTTGGTGTTTATGGTGAAAATAGTGTGATAACAGTGAAGCATCATGGAGGTTGTGTCGAAAACAGCAATAGCTACGTCGTTAGAGGATTTATAGCAAAGAACAAAGAGTTTTGAGTAATGAAGGCCGAAGAAAAAAGAGGAAAAAATGAAATAAAATGAAATAAATTAGAAAAACTGAAAATGAAACTAATTAAGAATTAAACAAGTTTAATACATGGCAGGCAACAATTGGTGCGTGATTGCACTTTTTTCTTGCAATTGAGGTTCGACGAAAAGTGAGATATTTATAACACTCTTAAATTATTTAAATGATACTAGGACCCCGCAAGGCAAGTGTCTCTTTGAAAAACATGTCTTACTTTAATGCGGTAATTATATATTTCCTCAATTATAAAATAAAAAAAAAAGACTTATTATTTCTCTTGAGCATGATTTTACAATGAATAGTAGGGGCGGACGTACGTAGTCAGTAATGGGTGCTCGAGCACCCATTGACTCCCGAAGAGAATTTGTATATGTATATAAAATTTGATAAGTACGTTATTAAAATTAAATGAGCACCCATAGAAAAAATGCAGTCGTGGGTGCACTGATTTATGCCTTGAAATATAAGGCGCGCAAAGCACTCGGGTGAGGGTTCAAATCTCACCAGCCCCATTCTTTTTTATTATTATTTTTTCCAGCGAATTTTGTACCCTTTTTTTTATAAAAAAATCCTTTATTTAATTAAGGGCTTATTTTTACTCCGAATTTATACATGTTTGACTTTTCTTATTCTTAATTAGTTTTAGTATGTCGAACTTTTTCTCTTTTTTTTTTTTTTTAACTTTTTCTATGTTTTAAAACCTTTTTCACTGCTCGCTTTATGGGATTATCAAGTTGACTCTCATTCTTGCCGTTGTTATGGGATTATCAAGTTAACTCTCACTCTTCCCGTTGCTACTGCTTCTGTGAAACGAGCTTTCTCATCTATGAAGTACATTAAAAATGAAGGGAAAATGCACAAGTACCCCCTCAACCTATGCCCGAAATTCCAGAGACACACTTATACTATACTAAGGTCCTATTACCCCCTGAACTTATTTTATAAGTAATTTTTTACCCCTTTTCGGCCTACGTGGCACTAGCTTGAATAAAAAATCAATCTGTGTTGGGCCCACAAGATAGTGCCACGTAGGTCGAAAAGGGGTAAAAAATTATTAACAAAATAAGTTCAGAGGGGGTAATAGGACCTTAGTATAATATAAGTGTGTCCCTGAGATTTCGGACATAGGTTGAGGGGGTACTTGTGCATTATCCCAAAAATGAGCTTCGTAATAGTATTGGTGGTGAATTTCTGAATGGTTGTTTAGTTTGCTATGTAGATAGTAAGATATTCGCGAATGTAAGCAATCATGCTATTATTTATCGTTTTCAGCATATGAAAAGTCATCAAACACAATTATGACTTTAAGACTACAAGTCTCTTTTTGTAATGATAATATTACTAGTAGGTCATTGTGACTTATAACTAGAGGTTGTTTTTATGATGATAATATTAATTGTTGTTTTATTATTATTGTTTTATTTTTTTATTAAAGAGTTTGAGTTAATATGTTAGTTTTTTTATTAAAGAGTTTGAGTTAGTATATGTTTACACTATGTGATTGATAACAGGTTTATGTTAAAGAAAGTGAACACCCATAACATTTAAATCCTAAATTCGCCAATGATGAAGAGAACCCACTATTTATAGAAAAAAATTGACTTGATCTTAAAGTTGGGGTTCCTAAATTTTCACAATATGCATGTTTATAACACTAACAAACATTTAAATCCAATTTCCAAACAAAATTAAAGTAGTATTCTTATTACATAAACTTTAAGTATCTAATATAATAATTTAGGCTATTTTTATTTTTAGATAAGTACTAAAATGTAAATTGATAAAAATAGTTATTTTATTTTTCTTTTTAAATAGTATTATTTGTAAAGTAAATATGTACGTGTTGTTTCCGTAATTGACACTAAAACTCACTTCTTGGACAAATTGACCAACACAAATTATTTTTCAAACGCTAACAACAATGATTTGATTTTCAAATGATTTATCGAAATATAAATTGTAAAAACTCCCAAGCACTTCATTGAAAAAGAAATAAATGAAAGACTTTTAAAATTAAGTTGCTTTTCTATTTGATCACGTGAGGTAAAATTATAATATGAAATCATATAAGTTGAAATTAAAGTATTTTTTATATATATAATTTAATTTTTAAGTTAGTATTTTTGCTCAAAAATATAAAATTCCATAAAATTATGAAAACTATCAAAAAAAAAATTATATATGATCTAAGCAAATAAACAAAAGTATAAATACAATAACACAAAGTTATTTCAAAAAGAAAAAAAAAATACAATATTTATTGACCAAACTTTAGTTCAATAAAAAAGAAAAATAACATGAATTGTAGTGTACTATTCTATAATATAATTTTCTCACATAATACGAACAATCCCCTCACATTCAAAGCGCATTTCTCGATATAAATAATTTAAAGGTTGGTAAAAAGTAATAATATCAACTATAAATTTTGTTTACTATATAAATAAATGATTGATAACTATAAAATGGTGATTTTTTAAAATACAAAATACAAACT
This sequence comes from Solanum sitiens, assembly GCA_016801875.1. NCBI lineage: Eukaryota > Viridiplantae > Streptophyta > Magnoliopsida > Solanales > Solanaceae > Solanum > Solanum sitiens. Next base: position 3,346,532 of record JABWTJ010000034.1, read on the forward strand.
TATAGGTCAATCTTCGTATTTAAAAAATGTAAAATTTATCTTGAAATTTTCAAATCAAGCTTTTTAGAAAATTTGAAATTTCATCTCATGATTTCATAGGTGAAATCGCACATTCAAATGCTCAAATTTCATCTCATAATATCGAATCATTAAATAAAATCACATGCCCAAATATCTACGTAAGGCTTCACCAAAAAGTCTCAAGCTTTAGTGGTGAGGACAAACAACTTTATTGTGCTCTTTTTTTTCCCGCTGATTGTGCTGTAAATTAAATTAGCCGTTAAAATATTCATGGTCGATGGACAATCTATGATTAGCTTTATATAATTACCTTTATGTTTTTAAGTTCATTGAAATATATTGACTAATATATGGTTATTAGTCCATGAGATTTTGATTTTCCTTGATGATGAAGACAACAAAATGGAGATTGATTTGAAAGCTAAGCTATTGAATATATAAATATAGAAAAAGCAAAAAGCCTAAAAATAATCATATAAGAGAATGCTGGAATTCCAAGCATGAAGTATCCTATGCATTATAATGGTCATAAATAGGAAAAAAGTTGAAATAAAGTTGGGAGAAAAATGATTGAACAACAGTTCATTAATTCCCTAAATTTCAGCCAGGAATGTTGAAAAAAAAACATAAATTGATGCCGTATCCGTATAGAATTCTCCAAAAATATATTATTTTGAAAAATCTACACCTATTGATACTTTTGAAATATCAAATCAACATAAAAAAAAACTATACTTAGCAATACTGGTTTGATGTTATGGTAATTTTCAAGAGTTAAAGGTAATATACTATATATACTACTTAATTATCCGTGTCTAATACTTGCACCTAATTAACATAATTAAATTTTAGAATCAATAAAGCAAAATGAAAACACACATCACTTGTCCATAGTGAAGTGTTAAAAAATATATATAAAAAAACGTGTATTTGACATTTATTTATTTGATGTAAATATCTATTATAAATTTTTACCGCAACGATATTTTTAACTTGAAAATTAGCATTAAGGGCAATTACAATTAAATAAAAGTGAATTGAAATCTTTATAATAAGTTAAGAGTATTTTTTACCTATGAGAATTTGTTCTCTTTAGGGCAACGGTTATGATTGAGTATACTAAGAAGAACAACTATCATGTATGGAGTGCATGAAATTAGACGCACTATTTCACGTATTGTCTCTCATTTTTCTTTGTATAAAGAGACGTGCTTATCAATGGAGACAATAGTTTATCATCATTAATCATTGCTCTCTAGTCTCTACTACTCATTCCCATGTGGTATCGATTATTCTGTCTGCTTTGATATCAGTGTGTGATATTAATTTTATTTAAAAATTTGATCTATTAGAAAGAACATATATTTTTTATTATGTAATTATATTCTCAATAATTCTGACCACTCTAATAGTCGATCCTTGCAGAGTCGTCACACCACCAACCGGAGCATGGACAATAACTTAAGTACGGATAATATAACGTGGTACCGAAATAAGGATAAATTTGATTCTGGTATCATATACTCAGAGGTGGAGCTAGGTGGGGTTTATAGGTGCGGACGAACTCACTAGCTTTTTCGTAGATCTTATATTTGTATTATAAAATTAAATAAATGTATGTATATTAACATATGAATCAAAAACAAAATTAATTTAGAACCCAACTCCTAACCTTGGCTCCGCCTCTGCATATACTATAGGAAAAATGTTCAAATATGTTATTAAACTTTGAGAAAAAGAAGATTTATGTTATTAATTAGTAGTTGGGTACCATTATTTTTTAACCATCAGATTTTGAGAGGTCCACACCACTAAAATTAAAAAAATATGTCATCAAACTTTAAGAAAAATTGATCTATGTCCTTCATTAATAATTGAGTTCAACTGTAATAACTCAAACTCTAAAACTAGCTCTTAAAGAAAGGATTTCCGAAATTCATTCGGTCTTTCCTTAGTCAATATGAGACTCTAACTGTCCCTATGATCATTTGGCTGTTAACACATTTTCAAAGACTATCAAAATCACATCTTCCCCTTTACTCAACTCTGTCAACAAAGCAACAGAAAAGGAAAGTAGAAAAGGACTCGTTGTCTCTTCTCTTTTTTCCACTCACTTCCTCTCTTTTTTTCCCTCCCTGCAACTTCTTGCTCTGCTTCAATGGAGCTGCATTGGTGTTACTATTCTTGGTTCCTTCTATCTTCTATCTTCATCAAAGATGCTTTTTGCGATCCTGAAGGTACGCTTTAGAGGCAGATACAAGATTTAAACTTATGAGTTCAACCTTTAAACATTCTTATATTGTAATTCTAAAATTATGACTACAAAATGTACTATATTTGTTAAAATCCTAGTGGCTATTTTACTTCATTAAACTCTTTTTTTCTCTCTTGTGTCAAGTTCGAGTTACATTTACATGTATGTGTGTGTTCAACACATGTGAACTCATAAACTTCCACTGTCAGTATGCATTACATTGAAAGAAAATGGAAGGTTTTAAGATGAAATGTTGCTTATGTTGTGAAATGTGCAGGATTCTTGAGCTTGTCTTGTGGTGGAAATACTACTTATGTTGATTCCTCCAACATTACATGGACACCAGATGGTGCCTATATATCAGCTGGTAACATGACCACTGTTGATTTTCTAGAGGGTTCCTCTTCGTCTATTCTCCCAGTAAGGTTCTTTCCTGATTCGCCACGTAGAAAATGTTACAAGATTCCAGTGAAGAATGTGTCATCCCTGGTCCTTGTCAGGACACAGTTTGTGTATAAGAATTATGATAGACATAATAAGCCACCTGCATTCTCTGTTTCTCTTGGGAGGGCTATTACAACAAATGTCAATCTTACTCGTACTGATCCGTGGATCGAAGAGTTCATATGGCCAGTTGATAAAGACATTCTGTCTTTATGTTTTCACTCTCTTCAAGATGGTGGATTTCCAGTCATTTCATCCCTCGAACTTAGGCCACTTCCTCAAGAAGCTTACAGCAATGCCTTAGGAGATTTTCCGGATAAGTTGCTGAGGAAATGTTATCGTATCAACTGTGGTTATAATTGGTCCCTGAGGTCAGAACAAACTCTCACAGTCTCACTTGTCAATTATGTTATGTATGACTTATCGATTGTTTAGTCCTTAGTTTCCGTTTAAATTTGATATTTTTCGTGTTATGTAAAAGGTACCCCATTGATCAGTATGATAGAATTTGGGATGCTGATGAGGATTTCAGCCCATTTCATGTGTCTTCTGGTTTTGATATTCAAGCCAATTTCAATGTGTCAGTTCTGAAAGAGGGCCCTCCTGTAGCTGTTCTTCAAACCGGAAGAGTTTTGGCACGGTGGAATGATATGACATATAAGTTTCCTATTGATCATCAAGGAGATTACCACATTGTTCTCTACTTTGCTGGGATTCTGCCTGTCTCCCCTTCATTCGATGTATTGATAAATGGGGATATTGTTCGATCAAACTACACAGTTAATCGATGGGAAGTCAGTAGTCTGTTCTTTACAATGAATGGAATTGAGAGTTTGAACATCACATTGAAGACTGTGCACTACTATCCTTATATCAATGCTCTTGAGGTTTATGAAATCCTAGACATTCCCTTGGAAACTTCTTCAACAGCAGGTTCTAATACAGTTTAATTGTTTTTTCGACCTTTGAAGGAGTCTGTTAGAACCAATCACACCAACTTTTGACATTTTTTATTCTTGCAGTTTCAGCCCTACAGGTTATTCAGCAGTCAACAGGTCTAGATCTTGATTGGGAAGATGATCCATGCTCTCCTAAATCATGGGAACACATAGAATGTGAAGCAAATCTCGTAACTTCACTGTATGTCAGTTGACCCGAGAACAACGTTTTGCTTTTCTTTTCTTTCTCTTGGTCTTATTTTTGTTAAGATCAGAACCTAATAAAGTTAAGACTTGATATAGGGAGCTTTTTGATGTAAACTTAAGGTCAATCAGCCCAACATTTGGTGACCTACTGGATCTCAAATCACTGTAAGAGTCATAGTCTTAACAACTTACCACTTAAGATCCACTGTTCGGCTATCTTGACTTACTTATTTGAGGTTCCACTTGTTGCAGGGATTTGCATAATACTTCACTCGCTGGAGAGATACAAAACATTGGCAGCCTGCAACATCTTAAGAAGCTGTAATACTTGATCTCGAGGAATTACCATGTTAAGTTAATGTACTTGAGAGAGCATTGTCTAAAATAAGTTGTGTGCTCTCACCTTTGCAGGAACTTGAGCTTTAATCAACTTACAGCATTTGGTTCAGAGTTAGAGGACTTGATAAACCTTCAAATTTTGTAAGCCTCACTGTTTGCATTTAGATAGTGACTTCATTCTTCCTAGCTAGTCCTGTTCAACAAACTTTAAAATTAATGTGTTTACTGTTGAAGGGACTTGCATAACAATAGTTTTCAAGGAACAGTACCCGATAGCGTTGGAGAACTGAAGGACCTCCACTTGCTGTGAGTGAGGAAAATATATCTGGCATTTTGAACTTCTTAAAGTACTTCACCTGATGAATTATTCTAATTTACCTCTCTGCAACATTCAGGAACCTAGAAAACAACAAGCTGCAAGGTCCCCTGCCACAATCTTTGAACAGAGAGAGCTTGCAAGTCCTGTATGAAATCAGAAAGTCTTTTTGTCTTTTTTGCTTCTCATGTCAGTTTCTCGGCTTATCGTTTTCCCCCTTTTTGCAGATCATCAGGAAATCTGTGTCTTTCCTTCACTATGTCTTTATGCAATGAATTCTCAAGAAATCCTACGATTGAGACGCCACAAGTCACTGTCTTTGCACCCACAAAACACAAGCGCCATAATAGATTCATAGTTATAGTTGGTGCAGTTGGAGGAGCTGTGTGTGTTCTATTCGTTGTCTTTATATCAGTATTATTGTACATGAGGCGAAGAAAAAGTGGAGATACATATGCTTCAAGTATGAAAAAAGTCACAACTTTTCTTTAACATTTCAGAATATTGATCAATCTACTTCTAAACATGCACTTTGTTCTAATTATAGGAACTGCAGCAGAAATGAAAAACTGGAATGCCGCAAAAGTATTTTCATACAAAGAAATCAAAGCTGCTACAAACAACTTCAAAGAGGTTATTGGCCGTGGTAGTTTTGGTTCTGTTTATCTTGGGAAGCTTCCTGATGGTAAACAAGTTGCTGTTAAAGTTCGATTCGATAAAACTCAACTAGGTGCTGATTCTTTTATCAATGAGGTTCGTCACTGTACCCATGCTAGTTCAGTTCCAGTCTACAAAGTAAAAAGAGATTCAAGAGCTCTTTTTGTTATCTGTAGGTATCCCTTCTATCACAAATCAGTCATCCAAGTCTTGTGTCGTTAGAAGGATTCTGCCATGAGTCAAAGCAACAAATTCTAGTTTATGAGTATTTACCTGGAGGATCACTGGCTGATAACCTCTATGGTACGTCACACATGATCTCAACCATATTCACACTTTAAATCCATCATCTTCTTCTGTCACGTATTGTTTTCTAACTCTTAATAACTGTCTCAGGAGCAATGAGCAATAAATTGACACTAAGCTGGGTGCGCAGACTGAAAATTGCAGTTGATGCTGCAAAAGGTACGTGTAAAGAGAGGCATTATCATTACTTAAGTTTTATATAGTTTTAATGTTTGATTATATAACTTGTAAAGGTTTGGATTACTTGCACAATGGAAGTGAGCCAAGAATCATACACCGTGATGTGAAGAGCAGCAATATACTTCTGGATGCAGACATTAATGCTAAGGTATCTGATTTTGGCCTTTCTAAGCAAGTAACTCAATCAGATGCAACTCATGTTAGCACTGTTGTCAAAGGCACTGCTGGCTATCTTGACCCCGAGTAAGCTTCAAGTCACTCATCATCCAGTTTAACATTTGGTCCTTCCTATCCTAATTCCTAAACCTCTCTTACTACTTGTTCTCAGATACTATTCCACTCGACAGCTCACAGAAAAGAGTGACATATACAGTTTTGGAGTCGTTCTTCTTGAGCTTATTTGTGGCCGAGAACCACTTAGCCATTCAGGGTCTCCAGATTCCTTCAATTTAGTTCTATGGGTAATAACAAGTCTTATAATGTTTTACTCAGCAAAGCACTTCATTGACTTCCAATAATACTCATAGTTTGTAAACTAATTGTGAAAATTTCAGGCAAAGCCGTACTTGCAGGCTGGTGCATTTGAGATAGTAGATGAGAGCATAAAAGGAACATTTGACACAGAAAGCATGAGAAGAGCGGCTTTAATCGCCTCAAGGTCAGTGGAGAGGGATGCATTGCGAAGGCTGAGTATTGCAGAAGTATTAGCTGAGCTCAAAGATGCATACAGCATTCAACTTTCCTATTTAGCATCTGAAGGACTAGCCAATTCATAAATTAGACCTTCTCTACTGCAGCTCACAGTTTGCAAATATAAGGTTTCTCTAGTTGAATCAAATGTTACTGTAACTTTATGACAACTTCTAAATTTGAGCTCGAAAATGTTTTAAGTTATTGATATATATCACATATAAAGGTCTCCTTTCCCCTTGAAAGATAGGGGAAGTCATGGATGATTGTCAACAAATAATAACAATGTCCATCCAGGCTTGCATCAGTGCTCGCCTCTACATTCTTTACGACTTGTGAACCAATCATAAAAGTAATGAGTTGGCCTAACCAGAAAACTGGCGCCGTAGATATAGAAATAATGCTGTAGAAGCAGCCACTGCATAGGGGAATATAGTCCAGATTCCCTGCACATTTCATAGGAACCAGAATTGGATTCTTTGGTAATAAATGCAAAATTGGACAGAGCAAAAGAATAATGTTGTACCACTACAGTAGCAACTGTTGCAACGGCAAATACTGGACGCTCTCTTAGTAAAAATCCAATTGTCAACTGCATTTTGGAGTAAATGAAAAGGAGATAACGCATGAACACCAGGTAAACTTAAAACTGGTAATCTGTTTCAAACACAAAACTAGTAACCTGAATTGGAAGAGTTATCAAGCCGCCACAACAGACACCAGCAAAGAAGCACTCTGGTGATATATCCTGCAATATTTATGAGCAGAGAAATGATTGAAACAGTTATAAATATCTGTGGCCAATATCTGTTTACCGCGGAAGAATGCATTGAGTTGCTAACAATTTCTAGATGGGGTAATAGCTACAACATAACACCATCATAAGATTTATGCATATAGACATAAGGAAATTGGTTGCATTGCATTCTCAGTGATTGAATTTCTAGTAAGAGTAGGCTCAGAAATAGCAAAAGGAAAGTTGTAACTGAGGGTCGCTGGGTCTGTCCATCTTCTGTTTCATAGCAGGACTTTTACACTAAATATATCAATCGTTTCAACGATGAAATGAAATCATCAAAACTTCTAAGCATTGTACCGTCCCTACATACCTGACACTTTTTGTTCTCTAGGTAATAGTATCATGCCTCAAAACTTCTAGTACCCAAAAAAGTGAACAAGAAAGTAGCAGAAGACGGTTAAGCTGATCTAACCCTCAGCATGTTAAGAAGGAAAACAGAAAAAAATCACTCACCAGAGTCCCTGCAAGGAAAGCAGTGGGATTTCTTACTCCAAGAGAAAACCGTTCCACTGCATCAGCATAGGAAAATCCACCAGTAAGCAATTAACGAGGTCCAGGAACAAGAAGATCATCTTAGTTAGAACAAGTTTTTTCCAGAAATATGATAGCACAACAAGAAACATCAGCTGTTTTAGAATGTGAAGAAAAGTTCAGAGCTTTAAGCATAAAGACATAAGGGTTAAGACCAGAAGTCCAGAACTATGCAAACTCTTAGCGGATAAATTTTGAGGTAGATCACTAATTTCAATCTGATATTTCCAGCAAATAGAGAATCTTAACAAATAATTAAATCGTACTCCTCGTGTACCAACATAGATATGTGATCGTACTGATGCTACATTATGATCATAGTAATAAGGGTACACGTATCCAATGGGTTAAGAACCATGAGGTTTCAGGTTCAAATCCCAACGAAGCCAAACACACTAGGTGTAGGTGATTGCTTCCCATCTGTCCAAGCCCTGGTGGACAGAGTTACCCGGTACTTGTGATGGTGGGAGGTAGCAGGTACCCGTTGAATTTAGTCAAGGTTCGTGCAAGCTAGCTCGAACACCACGGTTATGTAAAAAAGAAAGAGAAGTGTGAGCATATCAGTGGAAGCAAGGGTTTCACAATGATTAAAAGTTTCCACAATGCAAGAGACATTGGATTAAATTCAGCATCTTTGTTGCAACTCACCAAAACCAATGAGATTCCCATGTTTTTGTACAGCGTTTGTAATATCTTTTGCCTTCTGATTTCCGATCCCTAACTACAACCAAATTGACTCTGAATTTCCAAAATCAAGTTCATATACTTTTAAGTAAGGCAAGGAGGCTGAATATTTTAACACGAATAATATGCTGCTAGCCAAAACAAACCTTTGAGCAAACATCATCGGATGCACCAGATTGCTTAAAAAGCTTCCCGAGGTAAAAAGGTATCATATCGCTGATGCAAACACCCCTGAATATTCAGTATCCACAACAATATTAGCATTGTGGAAATCACTGTTTCTACATAATCAATTTTTACTGGCACTGAAGGTGCATAAAATCTTTTAATACAACAGAAGAAAAAGAAGGTTGTGTGTACTGCAGAATCATGAAAGGTTGGTCCGCACGTGCATTCATCGAAATTACTCAGAGGACACAGTTTCAACTAACCAGTACACCCAGAGAATAGTGGATGTTATATATGGAGCATTCCTGGAAAAGGAGTTCACTAGTGATTGCCACGTCCCATCTAGAACAAGCATCCGTGCTATAGAGATTCCAACCTACACCGTTCGTCAATGAATTTGACTATAATAGTGAACATCATGAAGAAGGATAACAAGCCATTTTAGTGCCTATTCAAATGAATATAATAGTGAACATTATGAATAAGGATAACAAGCCAACTTAGTGCCTATTCAAATTACTTTAATAGTGAACATAATGAAGAAGGATAACAAGCCAGCTTAGTGCCTATTCATAGACACTAAATAACAGCATAGTTCTAGCTTTTAACTGTTTTTTAGGCAGGGTTCTAGCTTTTTAACTTAATAAACTTTTGAAGCTTCTTTACAACTCTTTTCTCCAGTTGGCCTCTCACTTTTTCCTCACATCACTAAAGAAAAACTCTAAAGTCGCTAATTTTAAAAGCAATGTCAAATCAAAAGAAGAAAAATAATTGCAGGAAAACTATACTATCTGCAACGTAGCCCTGAATCAGAAGACTTGTTAGCAGGGGAGTTCATGAACAGAAGTACCAGCATAGGAGACGGACCCATATATTCAAAGCCTCCTCACTGATAAAAAGTCCAAAACCAGCTGCCATCAGAAGCCAAAAGTAGATCCATCTGAAGAATGAGAAGTACAAGGGATTAATATCACATCCGCGTACGCTAATAGATAAGAGATCCAGGGTATTAATTATATTAAGCATCTATCATAGTAGTCTAATAAAGTATAATAAACATAAGGTTGATCTTGTTTTCTTCTTATATCATGGTGAAACCCCTGATGAATGAAAAGTCGCAAGAATAATTAGTTCCTTACCCTGGAGCATATTCTGGCAGCATGACTCTATAGCCAAAAGCTTTGAAAGAAAAACCAGGAGCAGGTGTAGAGATTGTGGAAGATGATGATCTATCAACCAGAAATTGAATTCCAAAATTTGATCCTTGATTAGGCTGCTTAAAGCCTATGGATAGAAATGTAATAGTAGCAGCTATACCTAATGCTATTGCCAGTTTTGCCAAAAATGAACTTCCTGTGCGAACAGTTTTATCTTCCAGACTACCAGTTAAGTCATCAGAAGCCTTGTGCACTATCTCCTCAGCATCCTCCGAATGTCCGGCTTCATAATTTTTAGCACTCACAAGCTGAAATTTTTTGATCCTACACTTTGAATAGAGTATTTGCCATCAGTTATACAAGGCCCCTTACAGTGCATAGATAAGCTCGGTACACTGAATGTGTTCATTAGCTGTTTAAGAAGAGACCTCTTGAATTTCTAGGTGATACATAATTAAGAATATAATCACATTACAAATAGCATTAGATAAGACATCTCCATGTACATTCAATTCACAAAATGTACAGGCATCTATGATGTTGTATACGTTAGCACTAAGTAGGAAGCGAACATAAAGGGGCTTACCATTCTACTGTAAGAGTTTAAAGAGTTTATATCAACTGCCCCTAGGACTTCAGTCTAGTGGTAAGTGCAGCATGTAACGTGTAGGTTAGGCGCACATCACAGGTTTGACATGCCGCATACAAAAGTCTGATGATTAAGTGGAAAAGGATAAAGGCAGGACTCTTTAGTTATCCAACGAATTTCAAAACGTGTTCCCCTCGAGGATCTCTCGGTTATTAAAAAAAGTAGTGCAGATCTGCCTTCTTTCATCAGATCTGCCACTGCCTACTTTTTAGCATAGGTTTATTTACATAGCCATAGATGTTTTCAACATCTTTATGTTGGTGAACAAAGACTTGGGTGACATTCCTATGATTTTACATAGCCTCGAGGTAGTGGTAAGGTCTACGTATATTCTACCCTCCCCAGACCTCACTTGTGAGATTTCACTGGGTATGTTGTCATCGTTGTTGGTTCCATGCTACTAAATTAGTGATGTCCAATATGACAAAAAAAATGTTGCAACGCATATTACAAATATAGATTTTAGAGACATCCAAGCGACCACCTACCCTACCTTACCTTACCTCCCTTTGGAGTGATGACAAAAAAAAATCAAATAACAGTTCATCAAATCCAAATTGTTCCATCCAGAATTTTCAAACTAAAAGCAACATAGCCAGTATAGTCCCACAAGTGTATCTGAGTAGGATTGGTTGTACAAAGACCTTATCCCTATCTATCTAGAGTAGAGAGGTTGTTTCTGAGACCCTCGACTCATGAAAATTGTTTTTCAGAACAGGTTCCAAAGAAATGCAAAGAAAAAACGCTACTTCCTCTGTCCCAATTTATGAACGCTACTTCCTCTGTCCCAATTTATGTAAGACCTTTTTGACTTATAGTACTTTCTACCTAGTTTCCAAATATATAAATTTGTTTCAAAAAATTTGAAGATCCCTGGCCCGAATTCAGGCTCAAAATTAAATTATTTGACTCTCGATATCTTGAATTGTGACACATAAATTGAGATAAAGAGAGTATGATGAAAATACGGGATAAGGTACAAGTAACGCCTAGACTATGATCGAAATCTCAGACACACACCTCAACTAAACTAAGGTCCTATTAGCCCTGAACTCATTCTTTTTTTCTAATTTTATACACAAAGAAAAAAAAGGGTTCGAGGTAATAAAACCTTACTTTAGTTAGGTTGTATTTCTTAAATTTCTATTGCAGTTTAGGGGATACTTGTCCCTCAAAATATTGAATAGAGAAAAGTACTCATAGTAAAGATAAACGATAACCAAATTAAAGAACCAACAAGTAAACTTCAAAAGACTAAATGAATCCATTTGTATCTATTCCGCTCTATTAAGGCATTTAATATTCAATATCATCATATTTAAACCATATTTACACATACAGCAACCATTCTCCTCTATACGAAGTTAGAAATTGAGTATATTTTGAACTTACAGCAATACCTAGAGTATGAGGAGTAATTGTACTGCCGGAGTTTCCAGTGTCTCCGGGTAAAACTGGCGAGGTGCTTAAATTGTCGTAGAGCTGCAGATTGAGATGAAGATAATGAAAGAGAAAGTAATATTTGATTATTACATAGAGTCACCATTATCTCTTCTCTTGTGTAGCGGCGTTGTGGTTGTGGTGGTAGTTGTTTGTTTACCGGGCAGGAATACTGTTATTGTTTAGGTAAGGAGTATATGCTCTTCGGGATGCGAAAATCTTCAAGTCCTGAAAAATTGACACGTGTTAGATCTGATTAGATGTTTGTGGACCCAATGAATTGATAGTCTCATATGCGTTTGAGATACTCCAAATCACCAACTCCACTCTTTTGGGAAAACCAATTTAGATGGTCCACACCACAATAAGGTCTACATTTGCCAAGGTAAGGTCGAAAATTTTGAGACGAAATAGTTTGATGAACTCTTATATTTGTATGTATATGTACTCTAAATTCTTCTATTTGATATTCTGTTAACTAAATTATAAAATTTGTTAAAATATTATATGTTAAATCCTTTTCTCATAAGATGTTTGTCTGTGTAATGCAACCTCTGACACATGTAATTTCATGTCATTTTTCAGTGACATGTCAGAAATTAAATATTAAGAAATTAAAAAAAAAATCAAATATTTAATTTTTGTAAATTTTGGATTTTTTAAATAATCATGTTCTTCAATCTTCATATATGTTTACAATTTGAGCACCAATTCATGTCAATCAGATGAAATTCTTTATTATTTGACTTGAAATTTCAACTTCAAGCTAGTTCACTAACACAAATCCAACGAGCCACAATCACGAATTTAAATTAATTTTATAAATTAATAAAACTCATTTGTTGTTCTTCAAAATTGGAGTTTTCAACTTTTTTCAGTATTCATCATTACCCTTTAAGTTAATGCATATCATACCTCCTCTTTGAATCAAACTAACACAAACAACGATATCAACTTTTGAAATAAAAAAGACCAAGAATTTGAAAAAATCGAGGTTGAAAAAAGAAATTAATGGCGGGATTTTTATTTGTTGCAAAGAGGAGAGTGGATTAAAGAAGAAAAAGAAAGAGTATAACGGGTTATTTTAAAGAAAAGAAAAGAATAGATATGGTGGGTGATTTTGTTGAAGAAGAAAACTTAGGGTTAGGGATGGAAAGAGTGTTGAAGAAGAAGAGAAATTGGAGTGGGGCGGGTGGGAGTAGGGTGGGGTGGGGTGGAAATGGGTAAATGAAAAAATAATTTATTTATTTTTGTAAAAAAGTAATATTTTTAAATAAAATATAATGTATTTACACGCTTCAAAGCGAGTGTAGTCACACATTTTCAATTCAACAATTTTATGTCACATAGATTCGATCAACGGTCAGAGGGGTTTCAAATATCATGTTTTAATAAGTTTAAGGATCCAGTTGATAAAGTATAGAGTAAAAGAGTTTAAAATACAAACTCATACAAGTATAACGGTCTATCAAACTATTTCTTCAAAATTTTATGGTGGTAGAGGCACAAGTATAACATGTAGGTAAGGGGTTACTTTTTAATAAAAAATGTGTGGATCCTACTTTTTTATTTTCATTGATATTTCTCTCTCGAGGAAAGGATCAAAATAGTTCCTCTTCTTTGGGCTAAGGCTCAAAGTGATCCTTGAGTTTTCACATGGAGCATTAATAGTCTCTCTTGTTTGCAATATTGGTACACTTTTGGTCCTCCTCCAATATTTTACCTATTTTTTGCATTGATTTTATCCATAACCTATGTATGGATGTTCAATCGTCATTTTATATATTTAGTAGAAAGAACAACTCCATATCAAAGAATGTGAGGAAAAAAATACTTTGTTTTGTTTAGTAAAAATCGTATTGCAGGTAAAGTCGAGAGGTTCATCACAATAATTTCACGTGCAATAGTATAATTTTTTCTTTTCCTGCAAATTCATATGTTAAAATATTTTTAGTTTAGCTGCAGTAATATTTCTCGTGAACAGAAAAAGGTTTTTTTCTTATCATTTCTCTCAGATAAAGTTATTATTTCTATTAAATATATAAAAAGACGATTGGGCATTTCCTATATAAAATTTTGAACAAAATTAATGTTAAAAAATAGGCAAAATTTTAGGAGAGGACCAAAAGTGCACCAATATTGCAAACATGAGGAACTATTAGTGCGCCGTGTGAAAATTCAAGAATCATTTTGAGTCTTAACCCAAATATGAGGGACTATTTTGAGCCTTTCCTATCTTTACTTATTTTTTGAATGATATGTGGGGGTTTTCTCTCTCTTACTTTGCTTCTCATACTTCTTTTTCTTAATTTCTTTCTCTTTAACTTTTTTTTCCTTTCTAATTCTTTGTTAATTTTAGATTAGTGTTTTTCAATCATGAATTTAATCTACTCAATTCTTCTTATATTATATATTTTTCTTCATTGGATAATTGACTTGTAGATCTTTTGTTTTTTTTTAAAAACATCAAGAATATGTAAAGGAAAAATCTGGGAGAAAATTATAAAATGAAGACTGAAATTTGAACCTACGAGATGAACGCCTAGATAGTCAATTAATTAAGCTATGAAAATTTCTCATTTGATACATATATATACGTTGGATTGATTAATTTTTTCACTTATCAAATAAATCGAATCAATAAATTAAGTTTTTCGATTTTCTCAATCTTATAAAAAGTTTGATTGCGTTTTACACTAAAATTAATTTAATTTTTACAAGATATGATGAAAACGCAAAACTTCCATACAATTATATCTAATTTTGCGGTAAATACTCCTTCATCCTTAACCAAGAGGGCTCACGTTTGAGTCTCTTTGGGTATGGAGTCACCTTTGTTAGGGAGAGATCCCCCCCCACCCAACAATGTGAGACTTTTCAACGCGGAATTCAAATTTAGTCGGGCTCCAATGTTGGTATCAGACATTGTGTCGCGCGTGTGTTGAATTAAATAATTGCATAAAATAGTGTGGATATTTACACCATATGTCCTAAAAAATCAAATACACTTTATTATAATATGATTCAAATCAAACTAAAAAATAGAAAAAATAAAAAATCTATTAAAAAAAATATTTTGTGTGCTTTATTAATATACAAATTGATAAAATAGTTTAATTTAATAAGTGAAAATATTGATCAATCAGACTTAAATACTTATACCAAATGAGGATATTAATAGTATAGTTGATTGTCTATCTAAATTTTAGTTCGTAAGTAAAAATTTTATTCTCATTTTTCTTCGTAAGTAAAGAAGAATTATTATTATTTAAAAAAGGGAAATAATGGAGAATAGAACGATTGTGGAGTAAAATGTAAGGGGAAAGAGAATATCAATGTAAAAATAAGAATAATAGGACTCACACTTATTCATAAAAATTAGGGAAAATGGTTTGGTGGACCCTTATACTTGTATCAGTTTGTATTCTGAACCCTTCTACTTACCCCTTTGTCATCTGGACCCTTAAACTCAATTAAAATGAGACTTTTAAGCCCCTTCAACCATGTGTGTAGTTCACTCTCCTTTATATAATTGACATGTCATATTCACGTCAGATATATTAATGCCACATCATAATTATTTCATATTATTTTAAAAATTATTAACCAAAATTATTTATAAAATGTAAAATAATAATATTTTAATTTATTATTGGCATTCTAATTCTCCCTATTTTCACGATCAAAAGAAAGCCATCACCGGCGGCGGTGGCACCATTTTTGCCGGCGTCATCACCATTTTTTCCGGCGAAATCACATACTTTCTCCCTCATCCGTCTTCATCTCTGCCGCACACCCTTACTATTTTTATTTCCTCCTCCAAACAACAGCCTAAGCCACCTCACAACCAGATTTGGCCACCGCACAACCAGATCTGGCTAACCTTTTCGTAATCCAACGCCGACTATTATTTCAACACCCCAAATTGCTTACAAATACAATTTCACACCAACCTCTGACGTGAAGCTCGTCGAATCGAACCAAAATTCGCCTGAGATTTTCTTGGGTTATCGAAACCAGTTGAAAAAGATAAGTTTAAGGAATTGAAGGAGACGATTGTTGTGAAAGATTGAAGATAGGACCTGCAAACTCTCCTCTCAATCCTCTTCGGCGTATCTGCAAACTCCCCTCTCCATCCTCTCCGACGTATCTGTAAACTCCCTCGCCGACCGCCTCCTCCCATTCTGACGAAAAAAAGGACCGACATCGCTCTCATTCTGGCGAAAAAGGGACCAAAGCCAACTCTCTCTCTCGCACCATTGCGAATCGCTGAGCATCGCCATGAAACCAAGACGATTCTCTCTCTCTCCATTGATAATAGCTATGAAACCTGATGTTACCAAAGTGCCAATCCAAAAAGGGGCTAAAGAAGATGACTATGGTGTGGAGGAAAAAAAGGTTTGGGTAGTGATGGTGGGAGAAAAAAAAGGTTTGGGCAGCCATGGTAGGAGGGAAAAAAGGGATGGGCAGCGATGGTGGGATGCTGAAAAAGTGGTTATGGGAAGAAACAAATTCTTTTTTTTAGTTTTTTTATTATATAATTTTAATAATTTAAAATTAAAAGCTTAAAATATGATGCTCACTCGCCTTAAATGTGTGTAGTTACACTCTCTCGCCAACTCATTTATTTTAATGTCACATAAGCATGGTAAATGGTCAGAGGGGTTTAACATATTGTGTTTTATTTTGTTTAGGGGTCCAGATGACAAAGGGGTAAGTAGAAGAATTCAGAATACAAACTAATACAAGTATAAGAGTCCACCAGACCATTTCGCCTAAAAATTAAGTAAAGATAGGAGAGAGAAATAATAATGAAATAAAAAAGTAGGATCCACACATTTTTTATTAAAAAGTAATCTCTCACCCATAATGTTATACTTGTGTCTCTACCACCATAAAATTTTCCAGGTAAAGTCCAACCAAAGGAAATTCAACTTTTAAGTTAGATTTAAAATTTGAAAAAAAAAACTGACAACTTATTTTTTAAACGCTTGTTTCTGGATACGTGTGTTCCGTGAAAATTCTCATAGATTTGTTGGAATAATTAAAATTGTATGAAAACATGTAATGAGTAATAAAATGCAATAATTACTACTCCAATAAATTTTTGAAATATGGCAAAAAGTACCAAATAAGGAGCGTATATTAATGTTTAAAATCAACTTCTTTTAAGCAATCAATGGTAAGTTTTGATTTGGTTAGTAGTCAGCAAACTTTCAATAAATGCACAAATGACTAATCAATCAGAAGTTCATAGAAAATTAAGTTTAACAAAGTCTAACAAATAGAAAACACAAAAAAATACTATGTACTCATCTTTCTTAAGACTTTAATCATACAATATAGATGTAAGTAGAAATACAGAAATAGTACATAATTTTTGAGTTTTTATCGACTCCTTCTATCATAGCCAATCAAAATTCAAAATTCTTTTTTATCGAGTCAAACTAAACAATGAATCAATAGAACAAAAATGATATAAATGATTCACTACTTTAACTTTAGAATAAAAAGGATACCAAAGGATCTCATTGAACAAAGAAGTCGATTTATATAAATAAAATTGGAGGAACATTAAAAATTATCTTAAATTTTAAATTAAATATTTAGAGGTTGAGCATATGAAAAGTGTGAGAGGTGTGTGTGTGTGTCTATATATATATATATATATATATATATATATATATATATATATATATATATATTAGCAATTGAATAGGTAATTAGATATAAGATATGAAAGTGGATATCTAAAGCAAATAAAAGAGAAAAATAATAAATAAATGAAAGGGTATAAGTTTCATAAAACAAAACTAAAAAAATAACAAAATATATAAAATAAGACGTATAAAAAAATTGAAAAAGTATTAAAATGTGTTAATTAAGCTTAAGAAACATTTCAGGAAGAAATAAATATATGTATGCAATAACCATCATAAATTTATACATAACTACCATTAGGTATGCGATAATTGAGAAATATGCAACCAAGGTATGTGGTTTTGGTTAAGATTTTGTAGGTTCTAGTTATTAGAAAATGTTCTATTAATGAAGCAAAGAAATTAGGGGTTGTAGTTATTAGAATTTGGGGGTTGTAGTTATTTCTAAGTGTTAATGCAACCAAGAAATGAGGGGTTTTCATTATTGGAATTTAGAGCTTTTTTGTATTCCAACACGCAAAGTTAATCTAAATTTGTAATCTATTTAATGCATTAAGATGAATGTATGTTACTTCATGAAAACGTTAATGTCTTTCTAATTCATTGTCCTTTACTATGATGTGGAAGTTATGAAAATGAAAAGGTATAAATTATAGAGTTAATCTTTTAATTAAATTAGAATAAGAAATACTTTAAAATAGATAATTAAGATGATATATATATATATATATATATTTCTATTTTTCTATTATATAGAAGAGACATTATGAGGACGATCAATGACAATTTTGTAATTTTAATTATTATTATAGGCAAAGTTTTAAATTTATAATTGTATAATTAATTGTCAAAATAGTTTTTTAAAAGAATCCAATTATTTTTTTCAAGAGTCACAAAAAGTTTTATTTCATGTGTGGCCCACAAATTTATTTTATTTTTTTTAAAAAATCAATTTGTATTTGTTTGTTTATAATCATAATGTGAAAAATATTTTTACTTTTATACTCTTGACAATTCAAATCGTTCATTTATGTTTATTACTACTACAACATATGTATAATCCTACAATCTTCCATGTATGTAATTTCTTTTTAATTATATATAATGTTTTTTAAACATAAGTATTCATGTAGTTTTATGTAACTTATTTTATCTCCAAAATAATATTTATTTTATCTTTAAAAATTGTGACTTAAATAAGAAAACAAAAATAGCACAATTCTTTTTAATTATATATAATGCTTTTTAAACATAAGTATTCATATAGTTTTATTTAACTTATTTTATCTCCAAAAAATATTTATTTTATCTTTAAAAATTATGACTTAAATAAGAAAACAAAAATAGCACAATTCTAAAGAGATAAAAAAGAAGAATATAGAGTTGATAATGTAAGAATTGATAAATAATGACACATAATTGAGTTTAAGAAAATACAT
Organism: Solanum sitiens; assembly: GCA_016801875.1. Lineage (NCBI taxonomy): Eukaryota > Viridiplantae > Streptophyta > Magnoliopsida > Solanales > Solanaceae > Solanum > Solanum sitiens. The sequence continues at coordinate 3,365,411 of JABWTJ010000034.1, forward strand.
AACCAATTAACGGGATAAATTTTAAAATAGTATAAATATATGGGATCGAAAATTAATTTGTCATAGAATTATATATCATATACTTAGGAAACTTCCACAATAGATAAACTATAGATTGACCTTCCTATAATAGTGAGTTGCACTTTTTAGTCTTGATTCTACTTTTTACAATCTTGAATCATGATAAATTAGTGTCATTCGTCGAGAGTAAAAAACATATTAAATATTAGATTATGAATGCTTTACAATTTATAAATAAATATTTTCTCAATTAATATCAATACTTGAATTTCAGAATTAATTTTGATTAGTCGTGCCATCAAAGTCAAATTTACCTTATTTATATTAAAATTTTGGTAATCATCGACTAAATATTGATTAAAAAAAAAACTATAAACATAATTGTGAAAAAGATTTAGCATTTTCATTTTAAATTTGTTAAACAGCGAAATAGTTTTAAAAAAAAAACTTAATCAAAGTTTGTATTCACTCCATTTCGATTTGAATGTTTATTTCACTTGAAATGAAGTTTTTATTTTTAAAAAATACTTTTAAAACTCGTGGTCTAAAACAAATCATAGATGTTCATATGATTATAAATCTTCTTACTAAGAATAACATGTGTATTTTAAAGTCAAAATATATTAAATATATTAATACATCATTCTTTTAAAATTGACTATAGAGAAAAATATGTCACATAAATTAAAGTTAAAATACATAAATTTTCATAATTTTAAGAGTTAATTACATTATATCTCTACTTTTTTTCAAATTACAAAAAAAAATTAGAATTAAAAAAATTTAGATTTATCAGCAGACATGTGGATACATCGGTCATGATACATTGTTATTCAGGCAACTTGCAGACACATAGCTCACGGATGAATTCGAGAGGAGAGAGCTATATTTGAGAGGGAATATGGATGTACCGGAGAGGAGAGAGATGTATCCAAGAAACGATAGAGATGTGTTCAAGAGGGGATGAAGATGTCTTAGAGAGAGGATATGTATGTATTCGAGAGAAAATAGTAATGTATCTGACAACGGAGAGAGATGTATCTGATAGAGAATTTTGGTAATTTTTTTAAATACTAGAAAATTTTAGAAATTATAATAAGATAATATGTGAATTTAGTTTAAAAAAATTAAAATTGTAAAGATAATTAATTATATTCACGGGCCTTCAATTATCTATGACTATATGTAGTGGCGTACGCAGAATTTTTTGTAAGTAGTGTCGATATTTTACAATAAATTAATAATAAATAACTGATAAAAATATTAAATTAATAAAAATTATTTTAAATGTACTAATAAAACATAAATCAAGTAAACTACAAAAAAAAACACTACTATAACTCTCCTCGACGAGTTTTCATGTTATTGTATCCAATTCTGATTTGATTAATTAATAAAATTTCTGTAGAAGGTTTTATATTGTATTCTAGTTCAACTGGTTTGTTTTAGCCTAATTTAATTAGAAATAGGGAGGTTGGAGGTTCGAATCTTTCTTATAAATTTCCTCTTTTTCTCTGAAAATGCTCCAAAAATAAAAGCAAAACATGCTTATCCTGGGATTCGATCTCGGGTACTTGTGAGACATGACTATTCATTCGCGGCGCTGATGAACGAGCCTAAGCGCTCCCTTATCTAAGGAGTGTCATTATTAATATTTATACGTTTATTTTTATTTTTTCAGATTTACAACACACCCGCACGCACCCGCACCCGCACCCGCACCCGCACCCGCACACCCGCACGTGTGTGTATGTATATACTATGTTAAGTAAATTGAAGAAGAAAAATAAAATAAATATATATTTTTTTTGAAAAAATGTAACTAATTTGTTTTTTAAAGAATAAAATAAAGAGAATCTCAAAACACTCAGCGATAAAAAAAAACTTTCTCTCTAGAAAAATAAACCCTATCATCGCCGACAACTTATTTTGCCGTTCCGGTGGCTGCCATGGCCAGTAGCCAACCTCCTCCCGAAGCAGGTCTCCTGGTAGTCTCTAAAGGACCTTCTTATGCACTTTCACTGAGGCAGCCCCTGAGTGTCCTTAAGCCTATTCCTTTGAAACCATTAACCCACCTACTTGGTGAACCACAAGTAATATGGAAGCAGAAAGAAGTAAATCAATTGATTATCAATGAGAACCTAGAGTATGTGGTGATTGAAAAGTTTTCTTATGGTTGGCCCGATATCTTGAATCACAGAGAACTTATTCCAAAAAAATGTGAACTAAAGGGAGAATGCAATATAAGCCTATTGAGCAATAGACATGTACTAATAAGAGCTAATCTATTGAAGGATTGTGTGCACCTACTATCGAAGCCAACCTTTTACATAACATAGAAAATTTGGTCTTACCTACTGAGAATCTTAAAGTGGCCACCCAATGTTTAATCCGGAAGAGGAAACATCGATAGAGATTGCATGAATTTCTTTTCCATCTTTACATTTTTTTGAAAATGAGCTAGGCAACAAGGAATCATACACTGTCAAGCTGTGCAAGAGTTAAAGTAGAGGTTGATCTTTTAAAGAATTCCTAAAGCGAAATAAAATTGAAATGAGGAGGTGATGGAAAAATGGAAAAAAAATCATGTAAGACTATGCCTCAAAGTATTGTCAAACATGTATGATCAAAGGACACAATAAAGAACAATGTTATGTGGTACACCAAAAATTATATCCAAAGGAGAGGACTTGTCAGGGGAATGAAAGGAGGAAATGATAATAACATTAATCAAGGAAACATGGTTAAGGAGAGTACAGGAAAAGAAGGTGACAGATAAAAGGATAAAAAAGAAGAAGAATTTGTGGAACAAAGAAATAAAAACTGATGGGTGATCAAGAAATACACAATAGGAAAAGGTCTAGAACAAAGTAAGAATCTGGAAACAAATTCAATATGCTAATATAAGGTAGTCAAGAGCTAGATAAGGAGTTAGATAAAGGGATTGAGGCGGAAAAAAGGATGAATGAGGTAAATAAGGAAGATACCCTTGGGGTGCAAATGAGTGAACACAAGGAAAAGAAAAACAAAGCACAATTGAGTACAAAAAAACCTGACCCAATTGAAGTGAGTAGCAATACAAAAGGAGATATCAATTCTAAGGATATATAGATGAGGCACTAAGAAGGAAAGAAAAAAGAAAGAATTGGATATGGGGAGAAGAGTATGGAGGAGATGTCAACAAATAATAACAAATGGGAGGCTAGTCAAGCTAGTAAAGGGGAACGTAGTGAAAATGCTAATAGAAACTTATTTCGAATGAGTAAATGGGCAATAAGCGAGAAGATTTAAACGACATTGATGAGTCGGATCTAGTTGCAAGGGAAGGTCCAGATTTACTAGAAGAAAGGAAATTCTACAATTTCAAAAAGAGCAAGGAAGATGAGGACATGGAGTTTAACATTCAGCAGATTAATAAAGCAAGAGTTTTTTCACCATGACATATCAATAATTTTTAAAATGGTGCAAAAAAAGACAGGCAAATAATATCTTGGCAGGTAAGAACAAGGTGTTGGGAGAGGGCGATCAGTGATCAATAATTGACAAAATTCTTCTATGGAACATTAGATCTGTTAATACTCAAAAATCTTTTGAGAGATTAATGGATCTAAATAGAAGATATCATTACTTATTCATAGTTTTGATGAAACTATTTCAAAATTCATCAAAGTTAGAACAACACAAAAGGAAGCTTTGGTTTTGAAAATGCGGGGGTTGGAGAAAGGAGAGGGAAGGTAACATTATCGTGGACACTATACAACATGTAACCATAAAGTTCAAAATCAAGAACAAGTCTTTCCTCATTTTGATTGACTATGCGAGATGTAATGCGATAGAAAGATTAGAAATACAGGAAGAATTTGCAGGAGTTGATGAGAGGGAAATTGTCCTTGAAATTTTGGGGTGATTTCAATGTGATTATAAATTAGGAGGAGAAACTAAAAGGACTCACTGTCACTCAAAATGAGACTATGGATTTGCATCTTTTATTAGCAACAGTGCCCTAGCAGAAGTACGGTATACAGGAAGCAAATATATGTGATGGAATAAGAGAATTGAAGAAGAATGAAAATTTAAAAGGTTGGACAGAATATTGGTGAATCAAGAATTTATGGATTTGTTTTCTTCATTAGAGGTACATAACCTAATCATACTCATGCACATTTACACATGATTTCAACTTGATAGAAGATTCTATTATTAGACCATTAAGGTTCTTGAATCTTTGGAGTAAACCCAAAAACTTAAAGAAGATGGTGACTGAGAATTGGTAGGTTTATTTTTCTAGAAATTCATTTATAAAGTTTTAAGCAAAAATGAAGGAGGTTAAACAAGCGTTGACAGTCTGGAGCAAGGAGGTATTCGACAATGTTTTTCAACAAATTGCCGCCATAGAGGACATCATCAGAGTAAAGTAGACCTAATTGGACATACAACCCGTAACAAGATATAGGGCATAGTTGAGCAAAGTGGAAGTGGAACTCAAGATTTACCTGAGAATAAAGGAAGAATTTTGGAGGCAAAAGGCGGAAATGAAATGGATTTTAGATAAGGCAAAACCCCTCAAATTTTCCACTCTTACTTGAAAGGAAGAAGAAATAAGCTTCACTTTGGAGAAATTATAACGGAGTAGGGGATTATTTTACAACTGAATTCTCAAATAGGATAAGGAGCAGTGGATTTTTAGCAGATCAATTTCAAGAGGATAGTGTGCCAACAAATTATGACATGCTATATCGTATTCCACGATGTATCATAGATGAGGAGAATGATGGGATGACTAGGCTACCAGAAAAGGAGGAATTAAGGACTGTAATTTTTGCATTAAGTGGGAATAGTATGTGTGAACCGAATGAATTCACAAGACATTTTCCAATGTTGATGGGATATCATAGGTGGAGAAATTATTAAAATGTTCAAAGCCTTTTTCTGGGTTAGGAGCTGACCAAATACATCACCCATACAAATTTGATGTTGATTTCCAAAACAGAACTAGTCAAGAGGTTTTCCGATCTAAGTCCTATCAGTCTTAGTAATTTTATTAATAAGATCATTTCTAAGATGATTCATGTGAGGATGAGTTTGATTTTACACAAGGTTATATCCTGACTCAGTCAGATTTTGTGAAGGGCAGAAGTATTACGAAAAACGTCCTATTGGCACATGAAATAATCAAAGACATTCATATGAGGAGTAAAAATGTTAATACATTCTTTTTTCATTCATCTAGGGGTTTGAAACAAGGAAACTCTTTATCTCCAACTTAGTTCATTATTATCGTGGAAGTCTTAACTAGGTATCTAAGCAGTTTACATAGAGATGCAGAATTTAAGGATATGAATTACCAAAATGGAGCTCGGAGATAAATCACCTATTATATGCAAAAATACTATTTTATTTTGTTTAAGTGATAGACGTTCAGGCATCAAGATAATGATAATGTTGAAGACTATGAAAATGTCTCTGAGAAGATGATCAATAAATCAAAGAGTTATTTTTATCTACATGATAAGACTCATTTGATTATGACGATAAGAACGAGAAGATTAACGGGGATAAGATAAGGAAATTCTCCTCTCATTTATTTGGGATGTCCAGTCTTTAATGGGAGGAAAAATTCCAATTATTTTGAGGATCTGATTAGAAAAATTGCTAAGAAGATATATATTTTCTTGGCATAAAAGATCTTTATCATTTGGGGGGGGGGGGGCAGGTTCTTGTGAATAGCGTTCTCCAGTCTATGTTGATATACATGTTATCGATCCTAAATTCACCCAAGAAAGTAACAGAGCAAATTCATTAACTTTTTGCAAAATTCTTTTGGGGAACCGTGGGAGGAGTGACAGTGGCATGGGGACATGTGTTTTCCAAAGAATCTTCTTTGATGGATGATCCCTTCACTTAGGAGAAATCAACGGGTTTTTTATTGGTAAACTCTAGCCCATTGTTTGTTCTCATAGACTTGACTGTGGTTTGAAACTGAGTTTCTATTAGACATATAAAGTCTTTAATGGTATGGAGAGATTGCTTTTGTAGCTAAGTAGTTGAGTCCATGTTGAATTGTTGAAGTGATCAACCATGGTGTGGAAGTATTTTTTCTTTTCATGTGTTGGTGTGTGATATGGGCCTCATTGATCAATATGAAGTAGATCAAATGTTTTGGTGGACGTTGGTGTTAATTTAGTTGGAAATGACATTTTTGTGTGTCTTGCCATAGGATAGACAGTGCAAGTAAAGGATTAATTGGGACAAAGGAAAATGGTAATGTAAGGATTCCTTTCATTCTACCAAAAGGCATATGGCTTAACCTTATATGTCAATTTTCATGAGATGTGCAGGACACATGTGACTTAGAAAAACATACACTATTAACAGGATTTTAAGAACTACGACAAATTTTTTCATTATTTTCATGAATCAATCTTACAAAAGGAATACAAGAAAGTGACTTTGCTTATTTAATACAAAAGGTAAGGTAGAAATCGAAGAAACTAGAACATGAGATTCAGAACTAGGCAAAATGTTGCAATTAAGACACTTTGAACATGTAAAGTTCAAGCCATATCTTGCTCTACCAATCTTCGTAGGGCTCTTTAATGAAGGGCCTTGCATAAGACATGAAGAACTATTGAAACTGATGACACATTAATGTTGTGAAGTAAAACAAATGGACAGAAATTAAGTTGAACTTGAAACCAGGTATAATCAACACTTTATGCAAAGTAAATATTGGATTTTATGTAAGCATCACTAATTTTTGTCACCTTGACTCTATATCAATTTGGTAAAGTAACTAAAAAGGAGTAAGGTAGGGGTTTGATTTTGGTGAGTAAGGCTCTATTGTAAGTCATGTGATTTATGACTCTGAAATCTATTATCCATGCATCAATTAACAAATTAATACACTCACATGACAAAGTACTTGTCTTAATAATGTAGGACTGAAAAACTAAGATATCTACAAGGTTCCAAACTGCATACCCATTGCAGAGCTTGTCTACAAGTTCATGTGGCCATCACTAGTGCCCACCTCACCAACATGAATGCTTCCCAAAAGGAGCAACTTGTTGTACTAATTGTGTGTGAGATTGTGAATAAAACAGTGATCTGATCCTGGTAAATGAGCACTTTCACAATTCTTAGGTAGCAAGCCTCTTGTGTTTCCAAGTATAGTTGATGTTCACCCTGAGTTCCTTTCTTTGCTGAATTTAAAATCCTTAGGGAAGCCATATAGTCTATAACATTTGGCTTCAGTAACCTGACTTGTTACATTAGTTACAAAACAAGTGTACTTTTCCATGATTTGATTGATATGTCCTGAAAGAACTTTTGAATTGCCTGAGTGGCTGGGTGATCCTGTGAATTATATAGAAGAAGAATTGTTGGTGAAATCTGGCTTGTATCTCTATGGAACATAGTTTGTCTAGAAATTGAAATTATTGTTATTGTTGGCTATATTAGAGTGGATGATATTCATGCTACTTCTTGTTGTCACACTCAGCGAGATTGAATCTAAGTGAACATGACTGTGAGGTCTAACCTCGCGGTGTTTTTCTTCCTGAACTAAGATGGAGAATGCCTGAAGCATAGTAGGTAGGAGATACATCATCAAAATGTTCCATCGGATAACTATGTAGACTTCATTCAAGTCCAGTGAATTGAATAAGTCGCCCATCATGCTCTGCCTCGTGCAATTTAGTCTTCCCACCATAAGTGCACAAACAAATATTTGCATCCAAGTTGTTCAGTTCTTCCCATAACCTTTCGATGTTAGTGTAGTGCCATGTGGCATCAAGGTTTTCTTGAGTGAGATTACTGATATCCTGTGTAGAGTTGGTATAACTTCGCACCATTGGTCTGGTTGTACCTATCTGTTAATTCGTCCCATAACTCCTTAGCATTGTTCACATATTGTAAGCTATCAACTAATCCTTTGAAAGAGAATTTAACAGCCGAGAAGTTAATTATCATGTCATCGCATCGTTCCTATTGAGCAAATCTAAGTGAAGTAAAAGCTGGATTTGGGATCTTATCATTGATGAAGCCAGTCTTGTTCTTCACAGAAAGTGCTTGAAGGACGCCTCGCCTCCATAATCGATACCCGGTTCCATTGAAAACAACTAGAGTGATTGAAGCACCAACCTTTTCTGATGGATTCATGTACATAGAATTGTTGGAATCCTGAGATTTAGGAGTTGGTTGATCTTCGGTTGGTGTCATGGATAACAAGCAAGCAATCAAGGTGAGGATGAATGAATCGAGATAGTAAGAAAAAATGAATTTGCGAATGGAAGCTGCGTGAGGATAAGAATTGAAATTGCGAATTCGGAAATTGAATTAGTGTGGGCTAAGGATCTTTAGCTCTAATACAATGTTGAATTAATTATCCTACTTGAAACCAATTATCTAAGAACTGCAAGAAAGGAGCTCTGAGCTCACAATCGAATTTGAAAAAATGATGAAGCAGGATTGAATTTTTGAAACTGAAACATTGATTATCAACTGAACAACTTAGCATTAAGCTGCACTAATTTACATCATAATCTCAACACATAAAATTTCACACAAAAAGTCACTTTTTAGGAAGTAACCAAAATAGGAGTAGTGTAGTTTTCTTGTCCATTTGATAAAAAAAGTTAAATAGCAGACATCAATCTACTAATATTCAAATTTTAACATAACTTTTTTCCACTTTATAGAATGGAACGATGTAAGTTTCTCTTACACTTTTTTTTTTTTTGACTCTCATTAAGTAGTTGCCAAATAAAAAAAACATAATATTCTTTTGAAACAATTTTTAAAAAAATATATATATAAATTTAAGATATAAATGATACTAATAACCAAACAAAAAAAATAAGCAAATGATAAAAGTACGAAGTCTTTGGTAACGTTGCCTCTAGGTTAAATGTATCTACAGTGCCTGTTTTTATTTATTATATTGTACATGAAAAGACATAAAATTAGTTTATAAAACCTGAATATTGGTTTGACTATATTTAGTGCCAGAATTAGGGGAAGAAAATCTGGCATGCCCGACAAATAAACAATCCTTCTAAAAATGACTTTCTTTTTAAATTCAATAGGCTACTACGTTCCGTTGCAGTAGCAAGTAGGGATAGAGTTAGAAATTCAGATATATATATGAAAATTTTAATAACTTTATCTTAAATAACATATTTTTATTAAGAAATTTAAATATATATAGATATTAAGTTTAGAATTCAGTTATTAACACTTGAAATCAATGTTATAAAATTTAAAATTCTGAAGTCGTTTTTTAATAATAAGCCTAGCAATTTTTGGATTATCGTTGCACCGCTCTTTTGTCCCATGTACTTAGAAATTTGACTTTAGGATCATCAAGTGGCTGGTGACTCTACAACAAATGGAAGCATCTTTGGACTTTGAATCTATTTGGCTTTTAAGAACTAAAATAATAAATTGATTGCCTTCCAATTATTCTAAATGTTTTGCTGATTATGGATGATTGCTCATAATTCATACATTTATCCTCTAACCTTAAACTAATGATGCTAATTATTGACACTAGTCTTTTCAAAACGTTATTAGGACAAGTTTTAAGGCGGAACGTACTAAAAATGCTTTGAACACAGATTGAAGATATAGATTCATAAGGCGTAATTCCTAAAATTTGAGACGTAATCCCCAAGCGTAAAGACATGAGGCTAATAGAGGAAGTGAGTGTAACAACCTGCAAGACTATACAAACTAAGTTTAAGATTCAACCGATGCATTTTTATGCTAAACTTCAACAAGATAAAACAATAAGGTTAAAAGATCTTGACATAAGCCAAAGCAATTGAGTCAAAAGGGCAATATTGAATAAAAATGCCCTAAGATAATAGTTTGGTTACCCTTTAAGGTGGCCCAGTGGTCTGGGCTTGAGATTTTCATGTTGGAGGTCTCAAGTTCGAAATCCTTGCCAACGAAAGCAAGTGATTTGACTTCTTGTCATAAAAAAGAAGAAGATAATAGTTTGGTTCAAAATGTTTGTCATATAAACAGTTTCAAAAATATTTGTATTATTAATAGTTTGATCTAAATTTGTGTTTATTATGACTTAAAGGGTCAAAATGTATTTTCCTAATAAATCTTTACTCCGTGTTTTTTCTTTTTAAACATATTTTTTCCTAGTAAAAATGTTACTATTAAAGAACTTATTCTTGTTTCTTTTAATTCAAAATTACTTAGCTTAATAAAATAAGGAGAAAATAATCCTTTCATTTTCTCAATCTAATTTTCTCAATTAAGATAAAAATAAATTTACTTTATCATTTAAATTGATAATATAGATCATATACATAAGATTATAGTAACTCATCATTAATTTTTATTTAGATAAATTAAAATTTTCTTTAATTTTTACAAAATTATCATTAGGAAAAGAACGTGTTAAAAAAGGAATATATATTTATATGAAAAAAGAATATTTTTGAAGAATTACGTAAAAATATGGATATTTTTTAAACTAAACTATTGACAATATATATATTTTAGATCAAACTAATAAATTTAAATATTTTTATTTTATTTAATTTAATTTAAAAATATTTTGAACTCTTTAATATTTTAAATATCTGAATGATAATATTATGGATAAAATACTAGAGTATGTATACTATATAAATATCCAATATTTAGTTGATGTAAATGCATGCAGGAAAAGCAAAATATACTTATTGATTAAGGACCCGTTTGATAAAATTTTTTACATTAAAATAGTTCCTGAATTAAATTTAGTCCAATTATAAATGTTTTTGAGTGGCTGGAGGGGACCAAATCCAGGATATTCGAGTACCATTTCACATTGCACGAGTCAAGAAAAAGCAAAAATTATAATTACAATCATATGATTTATATTTCATTGTTTTCTCAAATAAAATTATTATTTTTATACTTTCAAGTTATTTGTATATATGTCGGGTTAAAATGTTTGGTATTCAAATAAAAAGTAGTATATACACTATCATTTTTTAAGTTGAACAACACTCAATTAAGATATGTGAATTTTTTAATTATAATTTTTTTTAATGTATTTGCAAGTGTAATATTTAAATTGTAAATATTTGTCTAGGAGATTTTTGAGCGGATCTGTAAAAATCATGACTTGCGTCATCAATCATCAGAAATTTTCACAAAGTAGATGAACTTCCTTTGTCCACAACCTAGATATCCTTTAAAGTTTTTTTTTTTTAGTGTTTCACGAAACTTAACTGTCATCTAATGTGAAAAAAGTTTTGTTTTTCTACACCCTAAATAGTATATTTATTCATAAGGATTAGGATTAAGAATGAGAACAAACTAATGAACAAACATACTGATTAACGTTTTTTATGGACGTGACTCAATATAAAAAGGTTAATTGATTTCAACAATGCAAATATTGAGTTTTGAAACTTATTTTTTTCCAGAAAAAGGCAAATCGTTTCACAAACTATTTCACAAATAAATATCACATACATATAGAAGATTTCCTTGTATGGGAGAATACAATTAAAAAATGGAATTTTGATCTTGGCAAACTTAAATATTTTTAGTATTTTTTACTATATATAATATATATATATATATATATATATATATATATATATATATATATATAAAACATCCTCAGGACTTTTTTTTTTTCACATATGCAAACTGTGAATTTAATTCAACTCTATACATATGCTAAATGATTAAAACAAAATTATAAACGTCATGACCTACCAAAGAAAAAGAGCCAATTGCCTTTCATTTAGAGATATAAATTGAATATATTAAAGAATCCAACCCATATACCATAATTAGAGTGACACCTACCCCATGTGCACAAAAGTATAATCCATCAATTTTTTTAATTTCAATAAATGATTATCTAAGTTTCTAGAAAAGAAAAGGCTTCGATAAGATAACAAGTACTAATTTTCAATCATTTGTTTAATTTTAATATTTAATACTCCTAACTCCTATATATTAGTAGTATATAATATAATTAACAGATCTTATAATGCAATAATGTTATCTTGCATCACAAAGTTTATTACATGTATGATTCCACTCACTAAACTAACAATTAAAATTAAGGTCAAGAGAGTACTAATTATTATTTATTATTATTATTAAAGAAAGAGCCAGCCTAACTTTAATATATGTTTAATAAAAAAAGTTACAAGACTGAAAATGACATGTTTTACTAAAAACAGTGTATTTCTCTATATTAGAACATGATTTTTTTTCCAACTTTCACCAACATTAACCAAAATAGGTTCTTCCAATAAATTGTCCAAACACTAAAATATTTCCTAAGATTGTCCCTAAACCTATTTTTTTGGCTTTCTAAAACACTAATTTTTTTTTCATTTTATATGAGAGTTTAAAAAAGAATTTGAAAGTGTGATTCTAAACCTACCATGAAATTGATGTGGTTATATAAAAATCATGTTATTAAGAATAAAATATAAGAGTTAAGATTAACAATTCTTTATTATACATATAAAGGTATCATTTATTTTTAATTATAAAAGAGATTGTGAAGGGAAATAATACTACATGAGCGATAAGAATTAAATCCAGAAACCTAACAAATGCAAGTGGAATTTACAAAAAACAAAGCATAATTTAGGTATGAGGCTGGCCCCTACGCCATATGCTTGAATCTAGCATGGATCATACTTTATTTATTATTTATTTTTTATTTTTAAAAAGTAATTGTGGTAGGGGTAGGGGATTTTGGGGAATCAAACATGTTATTAACGAGGTGAAAATTCAGATAGTTAGCTAGTTGAGTTAATTGCTAAGAATAACATTATTTTTGGATCAATAAAAGTTTATTTTGGGCGAATTACAAAAATTTCACTAGTTTAGAAGCTAATATGTAAAATTATGAATTTTATCAGATTTTGGACTATATATATATATATATATATATATATATATATATATATATATATATATATATATCCTTGTCTAGTTACATGTATCTCACCGTCATGGATTAAAATGAGGTGTAATTTATTTTTGATATATTATATCCAAGTGGATTCAGATGTATCTGACTTTCTCACACGCCACTCTTTGTGTATCTAGTATCCTAATTACATGTTTCTGTAAGTCACATGTAACTGAGATATATGTACTACCTTGCTCGCCTCTCTCCCTATTTTAATAGATGTCGTATCAAAATATCTGTATTAAATTGTATTTAATTTGATATCTGATATAAAATTATTAATGAGATAATATATAATTATTTTTAAACTATAAAGCGAAATAATAATAATAATAAATATAGTTAAAATATTATTTTATTTTGAAAATCGTCTTCTTAACGGAACGGCACAAACGGAAATATGAAAAAAAAAAAAAAGAGTCAGCCCTGGGAGTGGACCCCTTTGCTTGCCAACGATGTATTACCTAAAGCCGTACTACTACGTTACGCACTGCAATTTTTTTTTCTTTCTAAAAAATAGAAATTCTAATAATTATTAAGAAAAAAAAAGCTCTATTATTCCATTTTTGTGACATTATATTATACTATTTTGAAGTCAAATATTATTTTTGTTTATATATTTTAAATATATTTAACTATAATTTTAGCTGCAATGATGCTTTTTATTAAATTTCAATAGTAAGTTTTTTTTATAGGAAAAATGACAAAAATTCCTCGCTTAAGTTCACTTATTATTCTTATCCCCTATTAATTTTAAATATACCTAAAATCCATTATTTTTAAGTTAAATGAGGCGGATACAAAAATGTGACAAAAAATGAGGCGGATACAAAAATGTGACAAAAAATGAGACAGATACAAAAATGTGACAAAAAATAAGGCGGATAAAAAAATGTGATAAAAAATGAGGCGAATACAAAAATATAAAACTGAGGCGGATACAAAAATATGACAAAAAATATATAATATATCCGCCACCTTTTTATTGTATCAGCCTTATTAATTATCCATGTTTTGTATATTTTTGAGAAATTTTGATCATTAGAAATTTATAAGGGACAAATGATCATTTAGCCCTAAAAGTATGTTATTTATGTCATTTGCTTTTTATTTATTTATTTAGGAATGGCTATTAAATAAATGTTTGAATCTAGACAAAAATTGATTTATTTGATTCTGGTATTTTGAATTCTTTTGTATATAATGAAGTAAATATGGTAAATCATGTTTATGATAGTTATATAATTATAATACTTTAGGGAAGAAAATTATTTCTAGTACTATTGAGACAGAATAAATTATTATAATCCTATTAAAACATAAAAACATTTGGACAGAAAAAGAACAGTCAAATCTAACCTATAAAAACGGTAACATCGTGAGTATTGAATAACAAAAGGGAAGAAGAAATTTCTCCAAAAAAGTACGTCTCTTGCTCTTCCATCTTCACTTTTATTTTAATATTATTTTATATCACTTACTTTAGATTTAAATAATAGTTAAATAAAATTACGCTATTATAACCTCGATCAAAGCATTAGTTACAATATACAGTAATTAGTTTATAAAAAATATTCAAATAAGAATAATTTGATAAAATATAACAAGTCATCAAATATGTTAGTGTATATTAAAAATAACACGCGTTTCATTAATTGAAGTTCGAGTCCGAAATATGAAGTCCTATTGGGAACACCAATTCCCCTCTTGAATAGATATTGCGGTGCATAATTCAGATTTAATCGAAACTTATTTGTTGACAAGTGCCAAAAAAGCAGGCGCCAAAAGGCAAAATGTGGCGGAACTCAGAGCAATCTTTCCACCACCACCGACGCGGCCGTTTTACGCAACTTTCATCTTCAAAGTATACCCATCTCTCTGTAGAGAGAGAAACACAATAAATCCTAGTGAGAGAAACACTCCTCTTCCTCCTCGTCAAAATAAAAAGTAACGTAATCCACGCTTTCACGAGATTTGTACTTTTGCCCACAACACACAAACATATATATATATATATATATATATATACTTTGAAGAGAGAAGTAAACACAAAGCAAAGTTAGCTTTGGCTAATATATATTTATATACACGTACGTACACTGTATACAAGCAAAAGGCTAGAGAGAGAGAGAATTCAATTGATCATCTACATTCCGTGTTCCTAAGGTATACACATGAAATTGATGAATTCATGTAAAAAAACGTTTCGGTTTTATGATTTTAATCCCGATTGTTAATCCTGTTTTTCAATTATTTCGTTGAAGATCTGAAATTTTATATTTATTTCTGCAGATTCACGATATAATTCAAAATTGAAGAACTGGATTGGTATATACAAAATCACGGATTAATTTGGATTTGAGAAACATAATGCCAGGTTTTTTTTTTGTCAAATTTGGATTTAGCTGCACGTAATTTTGATTCGGATTTTAACGAATTCGAGAATTGAATCGATTCCTTTTGCTTTTTTTTTTTTTAATATAGAAATTGTTGGGATTCACGATCACGAAAGAACAAAAAGATATTATTTTGAGGCATCTGAGGATGAGAAGAGAAGAACTCGAATCAGATCTTTGAAAAAAAAGGCAATGAGTGCTTCTACAAAGCTAACGCATTCGCTCAAAAGACGTAGTAAACGAGTCGCTCATTGCCGATTTGCTTCCATTTCAACGGAAGATTTTCGAGACGAGAAAGAAGAGGAGGCAGTGAATTCATTTCGCCAGGCCTTGACAGAAAAGGATCTCCTTCCGGCTCGCCATGATGATTATCATACTATGTTGAGGTAACTTGCAGATCAGCTGAAAAAAATTAACCATATTTTATGCTCTCTGTTGCATAAATAAAAAGTAAACATCAATACACAAAACTCTGTAAAGCAAAAGATAGAGGAAACATCAATACACAAGTTTTCTTTTGGAGGTGCTGTCTGTAAACAAAGTCTCAAATGTGATTGCAATGTAAGGTCATGCCTTCCATAAAGTTCTGCGATCGAATCCAGTTGGGGAAATAGTCACTAGCGTTACTTTACTGTAGCCTTCATAGTCGAATCCAGTTGGGGAAATAGTCACTAGCGTTACCTTACTGTAGCCTTCATAGTAGATGTAGTTTTGTAACTCAAATTGTTGATATTAATCTACAGTACACATGTTTGAGGGGCTCTTAAATATATTGCTAAGGAAGTTTCGAAATGCAGTTGCACAGGAAGCTTGGGAAGATTCATGGAACAATTCTCCCTTTGTTAATTAAATTCATGTTCTTTGAGCCTCCGCCCTCCAATGCTGTGGGTGAATCGGATGATCTTGGGGGATTCATTTGGATGCCATCAGTCCCTATACCTTTTTTTGGATACTTGATCTGAGCTTAATCTTCCTGAAAGTAAATTTGGAGGTTTAAGGAAAATAAAGACCTTAATAAGTTTTGGTTGTTTCCAATGTGAAGGGTCATTTCTTTTGAGAAAGTAAGACGATAAAGAGCTTAAGAACAAGCAGTTTAGTCTATCTCTCTTTTCTTTTGACTGCTAATAGAAATTTGAGGGAGAAGAATTGTCTAACTTACTGCCATTGAGGTAAGGAAAAAAAGAGGAAAGAGTACCGAAGTTTTATATTTATTAGTGTCATAGAAGCATCGCGTCTCTTCCTAAGATTATCAGGTACAGATGGTGGAAGGGTCTTGAATTTGGGTAATAGAAACCTTTTAATGAGCTTTTCGTCCATATATAAGATTGTTTCCATGAATGAGCATATTACTTCAGATATCACACCTAAGGTGTGGGCACATGTTTTTATCTATTTAAGGAACACAGATGCTCGACCTTAGTTGTTTTCTTGTCTAGATCAGTATATCTCCTGGTCTATCCATTTACAAACAGAATTCATCTGTTGATTATCCAAATTCTAGTTGGCTATATAACTTTAAATCATCTAGCTGCAAATATTAACTTTCTAAGCTTTTGTAACTGTTATGCATCTACTTGATGCCTGCAATAGAACTAATTACTTCATCAATTTTTTTTTTTTGAGACGTAGCGTTTTTGAGGATTAGAAATGGACTTCTTTGAGATTTTTAGACTAATTAAAACTTTTCCTAGGGTCTCTTGTCTAAATACAAGCATAAGGCAATACTCATGGAATACAATGGTTAATTTATTTTCAAAATTCTTGCATTCATCTCAACAAAAAGACTAAAGAGTTTGGCAAGCTTGATACTGAGTTTTCATGTTTACAGCTTTTTATTTTTGGTGAAATCCTAACAATTATCAATAGGTGGTTTCTTTATGGTGACCATGGGTTTGAGACCATTATTTTTGGTACAGACCTATTCTTTGTGTACCAATGTGGGAACTTGAATTCTGAAACTTAAACAATAGCAAAAAAGAAATAGATCTCAATATTTTCTCATGGCAGCATATTTTGATGACAGACAAGATAAATTAAATGGTGCTCCAGATATTTTATCTTCTGGAAGTACCTCTACATAATTCTTTCTCCTCTTGATCATCAAATCTTATATCTCTAACAATTGTTCTTCAAACGTATATGTTTGCTTAATTTCCTGTCTACTCTTTTTTCACAATACTCTCACTTGTGGGATTTCAGTGGGTATATTGTTGTTGTTGTTCCTTCACAATAGTTTGAAATATAGATGTTTTTCAGTAAGAGAATTGTTCTTCTTTTTTCATGCACGGTAAGACAATATGATTCAGTTTCTCTAGTCAAGCTGTTTCTTTTTTCATGCTGAGAGCATCTTTCCATTTCAGGTTCCTAAAAGCAAGGAAATTTGACCTTGATAAGGCCATGCTAATGTGGTCTGAAATGCTCAACTGGAGGAAAGAACAAGGAGTAGACACGATTATAGAGGTAGGTTCTGTTGCACACAATTTGCGTGCATGTTGCTCTATTTTGCTTTTGCTAGAAAACAGCAAGCTTTGTTGCTCACCAACTGTACACTAAATGATGATGTTTGGTTAAAGGTTATCAAAGCCCCCTGCTAAACATTTTCTGGACATCTTTTATAGCTTAGTTTTTTCAAAATGATTGAAGTATTTGACTTAGAACAATAGCAACATCTTGAAGGAGCCAATGTACCCAAGCATTCCAATTTTTAATGCTTCTTTGTATGTAATACTAGTTGAAATCTATCATATCTCGATGCAGCATATAAATTTTATTTGCCGAACCTTTCCTATCTTGTTTTTATTATATTTATTCCTTCCCCACCTTTTACCCAAAGTGGCGAGTAAATTGTCTGGAGCTATGACATTGTTATAATTTGATTTCAACAATTGATATTAAACTAGAAACTTTTCTATATGGAAGACAATCATCGATATAATATATCTCGAAATCTAGACAGCTTTAGCAATAGATAAAGAATTTGGAAGTTGAAAATCTGTATAGGTGATATCAACTTGAAGAGTACTGTCCACTAGAGTACTCTTAGTATATAATCATTAGAGCATATTAGAGAACTCGTAGTGTTAGATAAGTTTTAAGTATGGAATATTGTAATATTATGGATTCAAATGAAGCATATGATAATGCGGATTGATGACCTCAACTAGCTTGGGTTTGAGTTGTAGCTGATATTGTTGGAAAATTTGTGGCTACATTGTCATTGCTGTGATAAATTTACATATGTGCAAACCATTGTTGGCCCCAATTCCGGTAAAGAAGGAATGTGTAGGTTGATGGTGCCTGATATTATGATGAATTCCCTTGACATGACAGGTGGAATGATAGATTCATGTACTCAACCCTAATTTGGGATTTAGGTGTGTTCTATCAACTTTTTCATATTTGTTACAAGGTGGTTACCCAAATTTGTATTTCTGCAATTCAGGTTTCAATTGATACTTCTCGAGAAAACTGCATGACACCATTCATTCTATTTCACTATTTCTTGTGGAACTTGAGCTGTTATTCTTGTTTTTGGCTATGCCTTCTTTTTTTTTAAACTTTTGATACTTGGATTTGCTACACTTGAGCCGAGGGTCCTTCAGAAATAGCCTCTCTTCCTCCACGAGGTAGTGGTAAGGTCTGTGTACACTCTACCCCATACCCCACTTGTGGAGACTACACTGGGTATGTTGTTGTTGCTTTAAGGCTTCAGAGTCAAATGCTATCATATATGTTCTTCACAAAATAAAAGTACTTCCATCATTAATGCTAAGATTTGTAAAGTTTGTCAAACTTTAGTGAGGTTGTCCCTCTTCTACCCTGCCATATTTTATGTTTCTTGAATGAATTACAACAATCTTTTGTTTAAAATCCTAAGGAAGTCTTAAACAGTATCAGATATCAGATATGTACATCTATGCTTCTCTCTCTGTGTGTCTTCTTTTAGTGTTCCTGCTGTCCCAAATTTTAAATGCATTCATGACAAGCAGCTTTTGATAATTCAATGTTAGGCACATGTTCTTGTCTTTAGATGTCTAAATTCTAATTTATATTCTGGAAATGTTTAGGATTTTGCCTATGAGGAATATGAGGACGTTCAGCGTTATTACCCTCATGGTTACCATGGTGTAGACAGAGGGGGACGACCCGTCTATATTGAAAGACTTGGCAAGATTGAACCTACTAAACTTATGAATGTTACCACAATAGAAAGGTTCTTAAAGTATCACATCCAAGGGTTTGAAAGGACTTTTGCTGAAAAATTTCCAGCATGTTCGATTGCAGCTAGGAGGCATATAGATTCATCTACTACAATCTTGGATGTTCAAGGACTGGTCAGTATTGAGTTACTTGATATTCAACCTAAACTTCATTAGTTTCCATATTTGATATGCAACATCTTTTCTGAGATAATGTAGAATTGGAGGAGTTTTGGGAAACTTGCCCATGATTTGGTCATGCGCATGCAAAAGATAGATGGCGACAACTATCCAGAGGTTACTTTCAGTTTGGAAGAGTAAATGATTTTTTTTAATATTACTTTTAATTATTTGATCCTTTGCTAATAACTTTTTATTCTGCAGACATTACACCAGATGTTTATTGTCAATGCTGGAAACGGATTCAGATTTCTATGGAATACTGCAAAAGGATTTCTTGATCCAAAGACAACAGCAAAAATTCATGTAAAGGAACACTTCCAATATCTGCATGGTTGTCTTTAAGGGTCATGTGAACTCACAATGATTGCCTCTGTTCAATTGACAGGTATTGGGAAACAAATTCCAGAGCAACTTAGCAGAAGTCATAGACCCCAGGTATATGAATGGTTGATAAAATGTATTGTCGAAGTATGGTTATTGAGTAAACTGTGTTAATTCTTTCATTATGTACATTGGTTTGTGATCAGCCAATTGCCAGATTTTCTTGGGGGAACCTGCTCATGCCCAAATCCAGATGGGTGTCTTAGGTCTGATAAAGGACCCTGGAATGATCCAGAGCTGATGAAGGTGTGGTTTATCTATAGAAATGATATTCAGGATTTTGTGTAATAATCTGTTGCAAGACATTTCTTACTTATCATGCCAAAAACTCTTGCAGCTGGTCCATGCATTACATGGTGAAGCACTTTATCCCAGGAGAATTACAAGCTACTCCGATAGTGATATCGAAATCAAACCAGTTTCTCCACAGGTATTATAGTGGCTTAGCTGCACCATGTTCTGCCTTTCCAGTTATCTTCGAGATGCATTGTGTTTGAGACCATTATTCTCTGCTCAGTTACTACGCAATGAGATTGGTTCGGCAGAATCTGAAGTGGAAGTGGGGGTCTCAGCTTACAGTATCATGCAATCAAAACAACTTTCAGACAAAGTGAGTAATAAGTCTCTGTTTTCCCTTTTTATGGTTTACCAGCTTTTGATCTATGCTTATGCCAAGTTAAGAACACATCTACATTCGAGTTACCTCAATTTCCTAAGCCATTTCATCATCATTTGCAATATACATTGGTAATTTGACCGGAAAGTTATCTAGGGTGTGATATTAACTTTCCTGTATTATTGAAGGAAAGGTAGTGAGAAAACTGAATGAACACTCATTAGCAACAAAAAATTGCACAGAAGGCATTATTGTTTAATCGTGCATAAAACAGATCCCCTGCAAAGAAAGATATGACAGATGTATCATCCTTGTGAATTTGTAAAAATGTATTTGCATTTTCCAGAGGAGGAGTATCCCCTAGGAATATACTTCCTCCAGCCCCAATAAAAATTTACCAGTTTCTCTTTTGCTCTGTCCCAAAATTTGACCTTTTCACTTGAAACAAAATTTCTCCTCCAAGAATTTAGTTCAATATAAAATAATAGTGTAACTTCTTATTTTTTTTACTGATCATTTATAGAAAAGAAAAAAAAGCTGTGACTTGATGTGATGTCTAACCAAATAACTATACTTCATTTTTTGTTAAACTGAGAAATCTGATTTTTTTTTTTTGAGATAAGAGAAATCTGATATTTCCAATTTCAAAATTCAGTGGACTTGCTCCTCTACCCTTCTCACTTAAATACCAAACTTGGTTCTGGGGCAAGGAATCAAGCAGGTGACATGAGCCTATTGCACATCCCTTGCTATTCTACTTTGCCTTTAACCAAAGACCTTTTTCTGCCATATTAAATTTTGTAATCTATTCAAACAGTTTAACATCTACCTATCAATTTTACTTGAACTACTGCAAAATGAAAGTAGTCACCATTTGATGGGAAAGATGGAGTATTTTCTTTCGTTTTTCTCTTTACTCTATACAGACCTTATTTGGCTGCAATCATTAGCCCTATATGCTGGAGGATGGCTATAATCAGATTTGCAGAATCTGTTTCTCCATTAATTGGTTATCAATTGTGATCTACAACACTAAACAAAACTTGTTTAATAATTTCCACCTCGAATTTGATATGCTCAATGTTCTGGGTTTCTGCGATATATTTCTATATTCATATCTCTCCTGCTTGATTGCTTTAGGTACCAACTAGGAGATCTGTTTCATTTGGCAGCTTAGTTCAAGAAGATTATGGGCCTATGCTTACAGATGAACATTTGAATTCTCCAAGTAAGAATTTTGATTTCTATGGTCAATCAGCGAGTTTCATTTTGTATTATTCAACTGATTACATTTTTCTATACTTGTATGGTATGGGTAATTTCTCAAGTTTTATTCAACTGATTACATTTTTCGTACTTGTATGGTATGGGTAATTTCTCAAGTTTTAATTTGGACATTGTTGCCTTGTTTCTGTAGCATATGCCCTAGACACCATATTCAATCTTGATCGTGTGATTCTGGTTCATCCCTGTGAACTGATTGTGAGTGTGTTATATGAAATTCCACAAATCTGGCAACCTCCAAATCATTCAAATTCTCCTAAAACTTAGATTCTATCACTGTGTAGTCCACATTTCATCAATAGTGGTCTTCCATTGTTGGTTTGAAGTGTAAATATGTGGGAATAATAGCTTTAGAGTACCTTGCCCCAACTAATTGTCTTCCCAAAAGGGTGTATTCTGCCCATTTTCAACTCTGCAGTTAGATTTTATTGCTGAAATTGGCCTTAGAGCTCTGATAGTCTTCCAAACGCTTGCACCATAAGCAGTTTTGTTTCCCCAGCCTTCTCACAATCTTCCTTGTGCATCGTTTCGTTTTACTTTCAAGAGGAAAGGGAGCTTGTCTATACTAATTTGTTTGTTCACCATTTTTTACGTGAGAAATCTACTGGATTTTGGTTTGTTGTGGAAGAAGCATTACTAAGGGTTCATACACTAATCATTTTATTCTCTTTGCAACAGATAGAGCTACTGTATCAGTACAAAGAAGGTCGTCTGAGAAATCCATCTTTAGCTTGATGATTAATATGATGGTCAAATCACTTGCATGGATATGCTTCTTGTTTCATGGTGTGGGTAGGTTATTTGTGAAGAATAGTGATGCAAACAGATCGAGAAATGGACGGGTATCAGTGAATGCAAGTTCAGCCGAGCAAAATGTTTCTTCCCCGAAAAAGGAGGATCTCCTCCATCCATGCTGTCAGAGGTTGCAACATTTAGAGAACGTCGTAGCTGATTTGTTGAAGAAACCTACCAAAATTCCTCCAGAAAAAGAGCACATGCTGCTTGATTCAATGGACCGCATAAAGTTCATAGAGTATGACTTGCAGAGGACTAAGAAAGTAATGGTCCATGCACTGTTTCCAGATACGTTCATTTTGTCCAATTGTAGAGTTATTTAATTATCATTGAACAAATATTTTTGTTTTAGGCACTACTTGCAACAGCATCGCAACAAGTAGAGCTTGCTGAATCCATGGAATCTTTGAAGGAGAACAAATTGAAAGTACGCTTTCTTCCATAGACCTTATTGATACCTCTGCTCACAAGTTATAAAGTGTAGATTACTGAATATTATTTCAAACAGGTGACAAACTCATGTTGGCGGAGAGGCAGGCCTTCACAATACAAAACTTGATTTGGGTGGGAACAGCATTGATGCCTTAGGTTGATCTTTAGATGTGTCAACAATTTGGATTCAATCCTGGTATATACTCGAGACGAAGTTTGCAGGTAAAGGACCATGCCGGAAATATACACAATGGGTAATGTCCATCAGTTTCCACATTCAGTGTCTAAATTTACATTACCATCTCCCTCCCCTCCCTCTGAAGTATCATCTGTTTCCTGTTTCTTCCAGGCTTTCGAGTTGGTGATTGAGTAAGCTTTGCTAGAATGTTGCACTCTGCCTCAATTTTCTTTAGAGGCGGGAGTGTGATGTTATAGTTGGATTACATTCATATTTGTACATAATTGACGTGTGAACAACTAGTTCTGGACGTAACTTACATATTTTCTGTACAGAAGGACCGCGAATTTAATGCATAGCTAACAAATTTGGTTATCTGAGATTTGTTATGAAAATATTGCTTAGCAGCTTCCACTTAAACCTATTGTTAAACAATATATTGAAAATAATGATTTGAAATTTGTGCATGCTGCCCCCGTGGGAAGTGGTACAAAGCGGCATGATTGTCTTCGCCTTTTCAAGTAAGGTCACATGTTTTCTGGATATGTTGAATTATTGATCTCAATCACACACATTCTTGTCTTGCTTCATTGATGACTATCATCTTTGCATGAGTTGAAAAAGTAGTAACTATATTTTGTTTTGTTGAACATCGTGATTTAGTTGTACCTCCACATATAAATAAATAACCTGTTTGATATTGATCTTTATGTGGATCAACATATATCATGCATCTGCATAGCCTATTGTGAACGAAATTCTTTGAATACAATAGTCTCACATCAATAGTCCGTCGGAGCTATCTAAATACATGTTTAATATTATTCCAGTGTCTTCGTGTAGGGGGAAGAACTAAATCTTGCTAATAAATTTACAGAAAAAAATATATCTGGTCGAGAATTACTAGCAAGGTACATCAATGAACCAATTGTACTATGATATGATATTTCAACACCAACCAGTTCTTCGTCATTCTCATAAGGTCAAAATAAAATTTTATCAATACCAAGTGATCTCACAATGAACGGGCATTTAGTTGATGTGTTTTATCCATGTAAAATATCTTTAAAATATTTTTAGTATATGTTGTTGATGAATAAATACTCCATTTGTAAAATGCTCAATTTATAGATCAAAACAAAATTGTCTTTCCAAAGTCTTTCATTTCAAATTCTTTTTTTCAAACATTCTATTGTCTTTTGAAAGCTTTTCTCAACTATATGATATTTTTTATTTTTTTCTCAACTATATGATATTAGATGATGTATACAAATTTAAATTTTAAGTTGAAAAATCTCTTATATTCTCAAAGTTATAGAGAATAAGGTCTCTTATTCCTAAAAAAATATCAAAACACACACTATATAGGTGTATATATTTAATATTAGAATATTTAAAAGAAAAAGAAACATTACTAAAGATGTATATTTGATCAATGTATTTATAAATATCGAGAAAACTAAATAACTCGAATCATAACCTAAAATGAAGAACCGCCCCGTTTACCATTTAGATGATATGGCACCCCTAGCCTCCGAATCGTGGATCCACCTCTGTTTTTAGGTGTCTAAACCTCTTCCAAGGTTTCATCAATTATTATGTCTTGTTGCTCTTTTTTAGAACGTTCTTTCATATTGTAATCATCTTGATCGTTTGCTTTCTTTTTTTCGAGAATTTTTATTCTTGTAATCTATCGATATACTACGTTTTAAGTGTGATTTAGGCTCATTTGTATTAGTTAATTATCCTACTAGGACGTCAAC
The DNA here is from genome assembly GCA_016801875.1 of Solanum sitiens. Lineage (NCBI taxonomy): Eukaryota > Viridiplantae > Streptophyta > Magnoliopsida > Solanales > Solanaceae > Solanum > Solanum sitiens. The sequence goes on from JABWTJ010000034.1 coordinate 3,390,614, forward strand.
TCAAATTGAATCATTAGCAGTTGGAGTATAAAATTTAGTAACTCTTGATATGCTAGTAAATGCATTTGGTAGTTGATTTGCTGTATTTTGCAAATGAATTATCTTTTCAACCTCTAGTTCACATTTATTTGTACGAGGATCTGAAGTGATAATTGCATTTCAATCTATCTTATTTTTCAACTGTTTATCCACCCCCCCTCCCCCCTCCCCCTAGAATGTTGGATATAATGATTCATCAACCTTAAATCATAATGAAAGAAAAACTATAAAGGGGACAAAAGTAATTAACTCCAACTTAATTTTCGCTCTCTCTCTCTATATAAAAATATAAAATTAATTCTAAACTAATTCAATTTTTTGATTTTTTTGTTTTTATTTGTTCTGATCTGAAATCAAACTAAAAAAACAAACAAAGTAAATTATTAATTCAAAATCAATTCAAAAAACCAAAAAATTAGAATTTGGTTCGATCTAATTTGACTTTTCAATTTTATCCAACCAGTGCATACCCTTAGCTAACACCATAAGTTTTAGGTGGTCATATCGGTCCTTCAAATTAATCCATAATTCAAGAGAATTTTTCATAGTTGAATATTCAATTTTTTATCCTTCATGAAGATGATGGCGGAGAAAATCATGATCTTCGCTTTATCTTGATTTGATTCTTTATTTTCTTGTACACCAAGACCTATAACGTCAAAGTGAATTTCAGCATCAAGGATCCATGTTAAATAATATTTTCAATAAAGTCAAGTACAACAAAGTCAAATTTTAATAAATTTAACATGATAAAAATTAAAACAAATGAGATGAACTAAAAATAACAAAGTTAACTAAGATTAAAGTGTTGGGATGTATACTATTAACCATATGTTAAGAAATAATATTTATTAGAGAATAAATATTTGCTCAATTTCAATAGATTATATATTCGTTTATGGTGTATTTACTTATATAGTAGATGATTTAGTGTGTAGAGTTTTAGCTTATACACAAAGGATTAAATCATCGTTTCTTATAAGTATGAAGTTTTTTGGTTCACAATCTAGGATGAAAATTGGACATGCCATCGGAAACGATTGTAGCACAAGATTATATGTAATTTATCTAGATTATTGGAATGGTGTAGTTCCAACTTCTTGTGCTAGTACATTTTGTATGTATTGAACGGGACCGAGTAGAGATAGTTGTTTTAGACTGACTGATAAAAACATATTCTCTAAACTATTAAATGTACTTATATTCTTAATCCTGATATAACTATTATGATCTGTAGATATTAATTATCATTTTGATTTAGGAAAAATGCATAAGTACCCCCTGAACCTATGCCTGAAATCTCAGAGACACACTTATAATATACTAAGGTCCCATTACCCCCCTGAACTTATTTTATAAATAATTTTCTACCCCTTTTCGACCTACGTCGCACTAGTTTTAAAAAAAATGTCAACACACGCTGGGCCCACAAGATTTGCCATGTAGGACGAAAAGGGGTAGAAAATTATTTATAAAATAAGTTCAGGGGGGTAATAGAATCTCAGTATAGTATAAGTGTGTCTCTGAGATTTCGGACATATGCTGATGGGGTACTTGTGCGTTTATCCCTTTTGATTTATTAAAAGGTGAGATTCTGAGATGGTCAATATGCCTGGTAAGTTGGATGATAATAATATATATTGGTGAAATAATAAGTTAGTTGATGGAATCCATGTCTCGTTATAGAGATTGATTGATATGCCTTTTTTGAGAAACTTATAAGTTTGCATCGTGTCAAATCTTGCGAGTGGATTTATGAATCCGACACATGAAATAAGTTCATTAGTGCTCTAAAGGAAATTAATCATTTAGTTAAATTCATCAGTAATTTAATTCATTGATGAGTATCTGAAATTTTAACATGGGAATTACATAAGTGTTTAATGGGGAATTACGAAATATAAATAGAGGAGTGCAACTACGAATTTCTAGTGGAATGATTTGTAATTTATTATGATAAGAATAATTCAAATTAATTATTTGGAATTATTTTCATAATAGGAAGCCTCGATAATTAATTCTGTGGTCCCTATAGTGCCCATATTTAACTAGAACTCAGAATTCTATTTCTATGGAAAAATGAAGAATAATATGGAAAAACTAGGTTTTCTAGTCCTTTTTGGATTAGCAAAAAACTCTATAAATAGGGATTCTCCTAACCTAGAAAAGGAGATGATTAGTTTTCTATTCGATACTTGCCCACCCAAGTATTGAGAGAGTTCGGATGTGACTTAGGATCACTGTAGAAGACCATTGCTATTGTTTATCTTGTAGATTCGCTTGAAGGTCCGTCTATCTTGTAGATTCGCTTGAGGGTATCTGTTCACGCTTCAAGAGGTATTTATCGAATTAAATTTCAGTATATTTATGTGTTCTAGTATGATATATGTTTTAGCATAAACGATATTGGTTATCTATTATTCATGTAAGTAGTAAAGATCCTATGCTTCCAATGTGCATGTATGTTTTCCAACATAAAGTTCTGAAACAAATAAATATAAATAGATCCTTAAGATATGTCCATATAAATATAAAATGATTATTAATTAATGTAGCCATAAAAACAACGATAATACGCAATGCTTAAAATTTGATGAGAAAATGCAAAGTATTGTAAAACTAAAGCAAAATAAGACAAGAAATATAAAAGATAAAGTAATAGAAATAGGGAGACAAAAGATGAGAGCATTTCTTATTCCTCCAAGTCTTCAAGTGTATACAATAGAAACTCTTATGCCTCTATTTATAGTGTAACATAGAGGCATACAAAAGGTTAGGCATAAACATGACATTAACATGAATATAATGGGGAGGTTATGAAAGTGAAAAATTATAATAGTAATGGTTATAAAGTTGGAGGTTATGTTTATCTTCTTAATGGAGGAGGTTATGTTGTAACTATTTGGTGTAGTGGACATCCACATTTTATTATTTTATAACACTCCCCCTTGGATGTCCATAGATAATATGCCTCATTAAAACCTTACTAGGAAAAAATTCCGTGGGAAAAAATCCTAGTGAAGGAAAAAGAGTACACATATCTTTTAATATGCTTGAATGTTGCCTCGTTAAAAACCTTACCAGGAAAACCCATTTGGGACAAAACCATGGTTAAGGAAAAGAGTACAACGCGTATTTTTCTCCCCCTGATAAAAACTTTACTTAATATCTTGGAGACGATGCATTCCGATCTTATATCACAACTTGTCAAATATTGATGTTGGTAATCCTTCGTGAATAAGTTTATAAGATTATCACTTGAACGAGCCTTTGAACGTCTATCTCATCATTTTGTTGAAGATCATGTGTGAAAAAGACTTTTGGTGAAATATGTCGTGTCTGATCTCCTTTGATTGTATCCTCCATTCAATTGAGCTATATATTATTTTCGTATATGGTGACTGGAATATCCTTTGTCAAAGGAAAATCACATACTTTCGGAATATGATAGATTATGATTCCAACCAAACACACCCCTGACTTACTTCATTGATCAATATGATTTGAAGAAGTGGTTACAAGTGTTTGTTGAATGTCAATATATTGTTGTGCCTCCATATGTAAGCAAATAGCTCATTTGCGATCGAGCTTTATGTAGATCAAATAAATATTTTGCATCTACATAATCAAATCATTTCTGACTCACGAGAAATTATTGATTTCATTGAAGCTCATCTTTTCTTCTCAAAGAAAGTCACACATCTTCTAGCATTTGCATAATCAACAATATGTAAGTGCACCAATTGCACTAATACATAACATTTTAAATTATTTTCATGAGGTTGAAAAAATCTTTTCTTTGTGTTAAGCAATGCCAAAATTATTGAGTACTCAATGGAATAGCTTTAAGACCTTTTAAATCCTTCAAGGATTTTCATATAACCTTCATCGTCTAGTTAGACGTAATAATCATTCATTATGCATATTCAAGTATTTCACCTATTGCCAGACTGAAACAAGTCTCATTGCATTCACCATTGGAGAACATATCTCCATTTAATAATGTCATGACTTCTGCGATTTTTTTTTTATGCCCCGAGGCACGAACGGTACTTTATATCTTACGGTTATACTTTCGCACAATGATTTCATTTGTACCCTCACTGACATATATTTTGAACTATATGTTCAAAAGCATCACTTTTCTAAGTGAAACAAAATATACTTGAATAGTATCAATCATTTATCAGTCCACACTATATGACAGATTCGAATTTATGATCCTCGTAACCATTTATAGCACTGAGTGCTACATCATATCAAATATGCCGTCGACGATCATTTTGATATCGATTCCAATATGACATAACTTATTGAGATCTCTTCATTTTTCATCATTTTCAGGTACCTGAACCTTTGCCAAGGTTTTATGAAATGTTATGTCATAGCGCTCTTTCAAAGCACTTACCTCATTATCAATGACCATTTTGATAATTTGTTCCTCTTCTTCCTCAAGGAGTTTTACATTAGGAATCGATTGGTCTATCACGCTTTTAGCGTACCTAAACTTTGTCCTTCAAGGACTATTTATTGGAGCATTTGCAGCTTAATTAAAATATTGGGTCAGCAAATACATCTGGCAAATTACTTGCAACATTTTGCAAATGAATTATCTCTTGAACTTCAAGTTCATATATATATTTATATTTTTTTAATGAGGATCTAGATAATTCACCCCACACATAACTTTCAGTTGCTACACATATCTCCCCCTAATGTTAGAAAATTTAATATTCACCCTCACCCTCAATTGGGGATCCATCTTTGTGCATGGTGGAGCAATAAAATCATATGTGCACACGTCAAATTTTTAGATGGAAATTATTTGGTTCCTGACCCTGAACCAATTGTGTTGGGAGAACCTTGTTGGCTTGATGCATACATGTTAAATAAACTCATCTCATACCAAATTTTATTTGAGAGATTTGTTCTCATAATCAATGGTCTAGCTATAATTGGAGGTATACAATTTCTGCTAAACCAACCAGCATTAGCCACATGATTTTATAGTTTGGAACTGTGCTCTTAATTTAATAATTCGAGCAAACAACCTTACAAAAACCAATTTGTAAGTTGATACAAATACACATGTGACCATACCATAGATGCATCCATTAAATCACAATAGTAAACGATCCACATTGCAGGTGAACGGGCCCATATTTACCTTTTATATGTTCCAAATAATTTCAGGGGATACAATCCCACCCTTAGCTAGTACAATGATTATTTTATCACGAGAACAAACTACAAAAGAGAATTCTTGAAGAATCTTTTATTTCTTCAACATATAGCCACATGAATTCTCAATTTCTTTTGCATCACATTTGAATCGGAATGGGCAACCGATTGTGCCAACTGATATTTATTCTAGTCAACTTCTAGTTTACTTTTGCATGTGATTCCATTAGCATGCCCATATTTGTATACAACAAACAAGAGAAAGACGGATAACCTTTTATGTAAATATTTAATAATCCGCTTTAATTGTAGTAATCTGATTATATTTCATCTTTCAATAATTTACAGTCTCAATATAATAATTATTTTCAATTCCACTGAAAATTAAAAAGTTTCTTTTGAGACTTACTACAACCTTAATATTGTGAATAATTTTATTCCCACGGATAGTAACAAATAGCCCTTTTGAAACTCAATTAATTTTGTGTACTACCACAAATTTCACAACGTCATTCTTATGGTGACCATCTCCTTAAAGAGAAAATTATTATTATTGTCATGGTTAAAATTATTACATTCAAGACTTATTTCTTGATAACCAATGACAAATTTGTGTTGCCACACAACAACATTTATTTTGGTCATGGCCACAACCTTTACAGAAAAGATTTCTTTCTTTCTTTTGCCCTCCAATAGTTCATAATAAAACACACCACAATATTTGTGTAGTACTCAAAGTATATATGACCAAAATGACCATTTATGTCAAAATATTTTCTTTCAATCTCTCAAACCTCCCGTAGAGGTGAGATGTGACATTCATTCAACAATATATGAACATGTTCTTATCCATACGAACACAAGTCACATTTTCTTCAAGAAATGAACCATAATCATTTGTACATGTTCCATAAGTGTTTATTAGAAACTCATTGTCATGTTTTGGCATTATGTGACTCACCTCAACATCACTTTAAAGGGTCAAATGTACCAAATGTACTACCACTTTGTATTCATTTATTTTGATGGAGGATTTATAAAACTTTTTAAATTGGGTTGCACCAACAACAATGTGCCCAACTTCTCATACCACTTTGATGGATAACAATTACTTTTAACAATTACCTTCACATTTGAAGGACCATCTTAAGAAACAATGTGTCCAATAACCTTTCATACAATTTTAATGGACACAATTACCTTCACATTTGAAGGAACATCTTAAGAACCAATGTTGTCTTCCTTTTAATTACCACAATGATGACCATTAATATTTTACCATACCCATATTCATACATTCAATCACTTGTCATTTTCAGACATATTAAGATACTGCTACCACATTCACATAAGAGAATAGAGCAAATTAATTGGGTTAATTCCATGACTTTCAGTCAAAAGTATAAAACTTTATGTTAGTCATCATCATATCATCACTATAGTGCATTAGGACTTTAACCCAATGTCTTACCCATATAAAGACACTGGTCATAAATAAATGGGACTTGAACCCAACTTCTTATTATCATGGTGCACCAAGACTTTAACTCGATGTCTTACCCACTTGGTGCGGTGAAACCTGAATTCACCGTCTTACCCCCAATCAATGCCTTAATAAACCAAGTGCATTACCAAGAAAATAATTATCAAAAATTATAAATATAATCTGAACTTGACTTAATATACAAGATAAATGAACAAAATCAATTAATTAGAACAACATGTTAGAATCATATAAAAGTCCCAAGTTAAAATAAATTTAAACATTTTAATAGTCTCTCTCAACATTATTATGAAGATAATTATAATCTACTAACCATTTTAGAATAACTACAAAACAAGCTTTGTTAGTACAAATAATATATAGAATATGAAGTATACCATGCAACCGAAAAGTTATGAAATATACCTTGCATGAAGAATTACTAGGATTTTTTTATTAAAAAAAAATACCTACCATTAATTCTTGACGGAGGATGAGCAACTCGTGCTGATAACGTATTGTAAAACTAAAGCAAAATAAGACAAGAAATATAAAAGATAAAGCAATAGAAATAGGAAGACAAAAGATGAGAGCATTTCTTATTCTTCCAAGTCTTCAAGTGTATACAATAGAAACTCTTATGCCTCTATTTATAGTGTAGCATAGAGGCATACAAAAGGCTAGTCATAAACATGACATTAACATGAATATACTGGGAAGGTTATGAAAGTGAAAAGTTACAATAGTAATGGTTATAAAGTTGGAGGTTATGGAGGTTATGTTTATCTTCTTAATGGAGAAGGTTACGTTGTAACTATTTAGTGTAGTGGACATCTACATTTTATTGTTTTATAACACAAAGGGATTAATTCACCGTATGTGGCTAGTTAGTTTTCCTTTTATTGTATGACAATATTTATTTATTTTAAATCTATTACTTTTTCAAAAATAAAATTTTCAATAAAGAATACATTAAGTAATATCCTGTTGCAAAGTGTATATATATATAATCCTTAAAAAGAGAAAGAGAAAAATATTCAACCTTCTGTTTTGTTGATTTATTTGCGTATTGTTATTGTAATACATACTCAAAATTTAATCAGAAATTATGGTCGCAATTTATTTATAATATTACTTTAATATAAAAATATAAAAAGTGTATACATACCAAAGTTAATATAACCCAGTAAATAATAATAGAGTCAGGCATATAAAATAAAAATTATCAAACTAATTAACTAAAAATTAAATTAATAAATAAGAACTAACATATAATGCATGTGTCTTATACCTGAGATAGAAGCCTATTCGGAAAAAATTAAAGCCTCGTATTAATAACATATTATAAAATAAAATATTAAAAGTTAAAAAAAAAAGAAATAGGAGAGAAGTAATTTTCATTTCAATCTGTGTATTTCTCCACACATTGTAATGCCCTTTTTATAGTGGTGAATTTATTGGGAGATGTTAACATGCTACCGTATATATGAATCTATGTAGACATCGACTTGTTTACAACAAATTTAATTATCACTATTTAATTTTGCATTCTTAATTCTTATTTATAACATAATAATTTTTTTTTAAAAAAAAAAGACCCAAAAAAGGGTAAGCAACATAAATTTACTGGTTTAAATTTTAATTACAAGTATTCACGATAGTTTCAAATATTACTTTCTCTATCATATTTCTTCGGTTGGATATATGTATCTTATTTCGACGGATAGATATATTCGAGGAATTGATAAAACATGATACATGTTTAACAACTAAAATGCTTAATTTAAGGAGGAAATCACTCCTTTGATAGATTTTAAATATATCTTTGTCTAAACTATAAATTCAAAAATATTTTTATTCTTTCATTTATTTTTTGGCAACAAAAAAGTGGGAAAAAATAATCTATTTTCGGAAATTTGAATTTCGAGATTTTTTATTTTCATTTTCATGTTTAGAGAACAACATGTTTCTCGCACTCTAGTTGGTTGTTACTTTATTTAATAATTTGATAAAAATATATTATTGTTATTGAACTAAATACAGACCTTTATTTGAAAATCTTATATAAATCAAAATCATTAATTAACTGAATCAGGATACATATTTTTTACTAACGTACTTAAAGTATGTATTTGATTCATGCATCTAATTTCCTTAGATACATTTCATTGGGTGTATCTGTTATATACGTGTATCTGGTACATACTTAGTGACTTAGATGTATTAATTAACTATGTACCAATTACATATAGCATATAGTAGATATATGTATTTTGTATCTGAAGTATGTATCTAATAAAATTGTGATTGCCGTAATTTTATAAAAATGTAATCTATAACAATCTCGTTGAAGTATGACCTGATATACAATAGAATCGTCTCAGATATACAAAAGAAAACACATTAGATCACGACAGAAAAATATCATATACATAGAATAACATGCTCAAATACATGACAAAAAACAACTCATGTATGTCTAATAGAAAATACAAATACATTTAATAAATAAACAAGATACATAAAATATTCTAACTAGATACATGACATATCTAAGTGAAACATATATAAGACCTACCATCTCATTACAAAACCTTTTCATACTCTTTTTCGTATGAAAAGATTAAAGCAACCACTCCTGCTGCAAACCATACTACTTATAATTTGTCTTCTTTTTTTCTTTCCTCCATTTTTACTATCATCTCCATTTTATTTTCCTGTTTAATTTTAGAGAGGGATGTGCAATTTTAACGTGGGGTGGGAGGGACATACTGTTGGCTGAGGAAAGGTGGATGAGAGAGAATGATATTCGCTAATGAAATAGAAATCATGTTTTGATAGATATTGTGAACGAAATTATGAGTTGAGAGGATGAAAAAAGAGAGAAAATATGGTAGAGGACGTTGTAGTTGGGGGAGAGTTATTATTGGTAGAGGAGATTCAGGGAGGTTGAATTATTAATGTCTTTAATAAAATAATTTAAATTTTAAGATAATTATTCAATACCATATTTAAAAGATTTGTGTATTTGGTTCAACTTTTTACAAGATAGGGTATAATTATTAAAAAAATGTTATTATGAGTAATATTTTTAAAACTATAGGTACAATATGTATATATGGTAGTTAAGTATGTCTAATTATGTAGTTTTTTGCTAAAAAAGGAAAAATTACAAATCGTAATACTATTTTCTCTTAATTTACATAATTTAATTTTACAGATTTATTAATTTGCTTTTGAAATTTCACAATGGTTAGTTTATTTTTATAATCTGTATGCATGTTACATAGTGTCTTTATTTAGAGAGTCAAATAAATATTTTTTCAATTTTCTTCTTTTCAAATTTCGTTAGTATAACACCATCAATTACTTTATATATATGAAGTATATTAAACTTAAAATGCAATCTTCTAAAATTCAAATTTCATATGTAATATAGTTTTGATAGTATATTGGAATTAAACTTGTGCACAACCAAACATTAAGGATCCTTGAAAAGGGTAAAAGAGAAGTAAGGGATAATGGGAAAAAAGTTCAAAAAAAGTACTTTGGTGCCCGAGAATAGTCATCATTGTATCATACAATTGTAATTAATGCTAGATTTAATTCTATCATTTGACTTTCTATTCTTTTTTTTACCCCTATTAATATTAACATTATTATGACAATAACAAAAAAATCATATAAATTTTTATGCTTGATCTTTTGGAAAAGAAAAGATTTCTTTGGAGATGTTGTAAAAAGAAATGTATTCTGTAAAAAGTTATTTGTGAATCTGCACAAGTTAGATTTACATAGAGTTTGTACATAACAATAATTTTGCATTAACATAAACAACAAAGTTTAAAACATATACTCAAAAATAACAATTACAATCATAAGCATAAATTAATGACTGTAAAAAAACATACCATGATCTGCAACAATAGAATGAAATAGAAAGAAAAAAAAATATCTCACTGAATCACAGTGTCTCCTTAAGAAAATTCCCTCTAGTACCTGAGGTTTAAAGAAACAGCTCCTCTCAGGATGAAACGATTTTATTCACTAGCGTAATATAAAAATAATAGTGTTAGTGAACCACTCAACAGGAGCAAAAATACACAAATATTTAATTGTGCAGAAGAAATAGTTTAGAATTTTCATTGTTTTAAAATGAGATGAACACTCTATTTATAGACAACAAATGGTAGTGTGAACAAATATTTATTGTGCCTTGTCAAAAATGCCACTTAACGCTTTTAAAAAATGGTAGTTTAGGTGTGTTTCGCCTCTTCAAAAATTACAATACTGTTTCATGATTTTCCCTTCATCGTTTTCATGAAACTTCCTTACACAATTCACTTGACCTTTTCAAAATGTTAATACGGAATATTAAAAAATTGCAAGTTGAAGTTTTAAAAAAAAAATCATCAAAGAAACTAAAATGTACCATTGTTGATTTCATCTGTAATGCCAACACCCAAATTGTGGTCTCACCTTTAAGCTTACCATTACCTTTCAGGGCAAAATTGTTGGCAACATTATACATGCGCTTACAACTTTGAGATAAAGGATTTGCTTCTTGTTGGTCATCAGTGAATTTCTCAAGCCATTTTTGGCTTTGCAAACATCATTTACGTGTTTATGCCTCTTACAACAAAGCACTGACATTAGATCCTGGCATTTGTATTTATATGTTGTATGATTCAAAAGCAACATAGCAGCAATTGGATCTCATTAAAGATTTGCAAAATGCAAACAAGAACAATTTACAAGAATCAGGGAGGCTACTACGAAGCTGCAGTCATGTATGGTGACTGTTCTGACAAATAGGGAGTATACAAAAGACTAGTATTCACAAAATTTCCCACAGCCTTTGGCCATAAAAATGACAACTACTACCCCTTGAATTCACGGGCAATGATACATGGGAATAATCTACGGGGGCAAAATCAAAATAGGAACCACTGGGTGAGCAGGTGGAGCAAGGGGCTTTACGAAAATGAAAAAAGTTAACGTTTAAAGAGGGGAAAACCCGGATAAAGTGAAACCCTGTACATATACCTCTATATCTGTCCCTACCTTCCTGAGGCTCTAGGGCAACAATAATATACAGAAACCCAAAAAAATTAGCAGCCGTTCATCTAGTACTGCTAAACCTTGAAATTCACCAACTTGCCATGAAGTGATGCCCTCGGGGATAACAAGCTTCATCTGGACAATAAAATAAGCAAGAATTAGCCGATTCTACCAAGTATTACACCATGTTTTACACTTCAACAATCCAAAATGTACCAGGCTTACTTGAGGTGTCTAAGTGAAAAGTCAACTCTAGACCTCTACTGATGGGTTTCATCTTTTTCTAGAGCATTTCAAGTATTTCATTCCTCGTATTAGGATACCGAAATTGCTAATAGACTAACTTTAGTACATATTAAGCTAAAAGAATGTTTTTTACCTGTACACCGCTGTTTCCCAGGCATGCTGCCCATTCAGGGACTAATTAGCCACCAAGGAATTATCCATATCTGTTGAGGACGGTTCAATCCAGTCTACAGTCATTGGGTCTAGCAAACGAACTGCTATTCCCTGCTTGCAGAACCTGAGCCTGTTGCAATGGTGATAACTGCTGCTGCTGCTGTAACTGTGGCTGGGTCACTGGGGAAGAAGGCTGCAATTGGGAGGAGTTTTGTAGCCAGTTGACACTATCATCAGGCCCTGTTGGAGACAAGTTGCCTGAAGATCTTCTTTGGCTTACTCCTCGGCTAACTTGAGGCGCTGACTCACTGCTAGCAGAATTTGTAGGGGGAGCCCCTATTGAATCAAATAATGGTTCTGTACCCTTCCACTTATTAGTGTTCAGGGTTGAAGCATCTGCGACATTAGTTGCATTGTTGCACTCCTGAGGCATTGAGGTGATTACACCTATCTGAGAAGTTCTGCACATAGAACGTTGTTCAGCTTGAGATTCACCAGCTTGCAACTTCTTTGGTGGATCTGAATTTACTACATGGTTCTGCTGCAAAACTCGTTGTACAGTTGCTTGTTTTTTATTCATCAATTTTGGCTGTGGCTGCACCTGTGACTGTTGATGCACCAAGGCTTGGTGGTTGGAAGAACCCAAGACTGAGGACGGAACAGATTGCTGAGATGAATTGGTATCAGAGGCAGCCAATGAGGCAGGACTTTGATTGCTATTACCCGGATTAGAAGGCATCTCCTGCTGAAGATGCTTAGTAGATGGAGCTGGTTGGCCAGAGTAAATCTTAGGCTGGGGCTGTTGCAACTGACTTGAAGAATGAGGTGCCATAGCTTGTTTTCCAATCTGGACAGGACCGTGTGCTGACCCAGAATATAGTCCATGACCTTGCATCAAGCTAGTAGCTTGCTCACCTTTCTCAGCAGATTGATTCGCCTGATTGCTAGAAAGCTCATTCAATAGAGAAGGATCTACCTGCAAGTTCTGGTGCATCGTCATGTTCCCTCTGCCAACTCCCTTAAATAGTTTAGCTTGTTGCTGTGATTGTGACTGCGGCCGCTGTGGAGGAAGGTGCCTGCCTGCTGGTTGAAGCTGCTGCCGCCCTGTCTGACGTAGTTTTTGCTTGCTCATCTGAGTAGTCAGACTGCTGCCTGCAGTTTGAGCAGTCCGTGCATGCCCATGAGCTGGCAATGTGTGAGGTTGAGGCATTGGGGTCATTGAGGTGGGGGATGTCAAAGGAGAAACTGATACTGGCAGAGAAGATTGTGATGTGGTCTTCGGACTGTTTTGTAAAGAAGATGAAATAGGTAGTTGGGGCTGTGAATGGGAAAATTGTTGCTGTTGCAACCGTCGCTGTTGCAGGTGCCTCTCTTTAGCTAATCGAATTGCATAAGCTTGTTGCTGTGCGTTGGTGGCATGATTAGCCCCTTGAAGATGAGGGTGATGAGGGCTAAGCATAAGTGGCTGCTGTGAAGACATGGGATGTGATTGCTGATGATGAAGTGGATATGGATTGACGGGAGAGGCAGACTGGTTGGGAAAAGAGGAACTTAACCCACCATATGGAGGAACCACTTGGCTGCTTCCCTGAGAGGTCTGCAGCTGAGGCTCAGGAACCATCATTTGCCTCTGAGCTTCCTGATTCTGTGGTGGCTGCAAGAGAGATACCCGAACAGTGTCATTGAATTAAATATGTAAGGACTATATGGCAACTGCAGAGTTGAAAATTACATGTTGATAATGTGCTCCTATGTATCAGCATTCAGCAACCACAAAAAGAGAAGAAAATGATGCAGAAACTAGAGCCAAGCAACAATTTTTCAACGAAACATGCAAAGAGTGGTGAGACACAATAGCATGGAATGCATCAGAATTGCAAATTGGGAAGTTAGATGTCCATAACATGCTCCTTACATCAACAACCACCAAATACCAGAATGTGATACAGAAACTAGCATCAAGCAACAACTTATAAATTGTGGGAGTGAATAATCTTCATAGAACACTCAAAAGTGTACCCTTAGCGAAGTCATGAAATCTTATATCTGACCGCAGTTCACTGAAAGCTAACAATATTTACCTTCCACAGATTGTCTCTTCTTGATTTAGCTATAGCTGTGATTTTGGAAGCATTCAACACATATCAAATGACGCAAAGGTGAGATGAGTATTACCTCCCTTTGTTCTCTATGCAATAGTTAGAAATGAATAAATGAATCTCGCTCACAAACTTCTAATTCTTTAATACATGCTTTTCACATAAAAATTTGCAAGTTTGCCCAACTGAACTGTTAGGTTCACATGCTCTCCATCCATAATCATGTGGACTCTACTCTTCAAAAACAGAGTGACTACAGATAAGGTTGTAACCAAGTCTCACAGGTCATAGTGGAAAAAAGAGGAAGATAGTTGTACCAAAATAGCACAAATCTACAAGTCATCTCACGAAGTACTAAAAATCCTTTAAATTGAATCAACAAGGAAACATTTTGTATGCCAACTTCACCAATGAACCAAATAAGAGCAACAAGAGAGAAGCAATCAAAAGCCAGCAGCTGACTAACCCGCATCATGCGCAAACCATCGCGAGGTCTCATCACTGAATTCACCTGATTAGAGCTCACTCCAGAATGCATATTCACACTGTTTGGCAGTGCTACCATCCCAGGGGAAAGCATGCTTCCAGAATTCAACATAGACGGTGATGCAACTCCCTGAAACCCAGGCCTCGCCATTGGAATACCTCTATTAACCCCACCCATCATGCCTGTGCTGTTGCCACTGGAAAGCGTATGAACGCCACCACGATCAGTGGTTGCAAGAACTCCAGGAGCAGACATATTGGATTGCATATTTCTCATTTGATTATACTGCTGCAGTCGCTGATGTTCATCAACTGGAAGAGATGCAGATCTAGGAACATATCTAGCTTCCCTGGGAGCAGAATTACCCATATTGGTACATGATAAGGAAAAGTCAAAACATAGTTTTTAAGTATAATACATTCATTACCTAACAGATGCATTGAGGGGACTTGATGATGACGGGAAGTTGTTTCCACCAATCATACTGGAGGAACCCTGGACTGCCAAGTTTGCACCAGACACTGGGAGCACTGAGTTCAATGCACACTGACTTGAAATAGATAATCCACTTGGGCGCGGACCTTGGCATCCAACAGAGAGATAGTCTGTACTAGGCAAGGGTGCATCATCAAATAGGTCCAAAGGTCTTCATACAACAAACAGAAGGAACCAGAAGAAAAAGAATAATGAAGAGTTAGCTTAGCTTTAGTTATTACCAAACTTGAGAAGTGTCCAATTCTCCAAAAAAGCATATCACAGAAAGACTTACGTAAGAATAGGTCCTCCACTCAGATTATTTGGACAAATTTGTGAAAGAGCATGTGTGTGAGAATCATGTGGTTGCTGGAGATGTCTTGGATCATGTTTATAACCCTTCATTGAAACAGGAATGCATACATCAACTTGGAACTCAGATGTATAATGCATTTATAAAAAATAAAATAAAAAAAAAAATCAGATGTACAATGCAAACAAACAGAAAATGGACCCCTGCTCTCTAAACGCATCATGCGGGCTTGTAAAACATATTCCTCCCCCAATCTCAATTTATGTGATGGTGTTGGACTGGGCACGGAGAAAAGAATGAAATGAAGACTTTTTATATGGTTATAAATCATCTCATTAAGAGTAAGAGGGTGTTTGGATTGGCTTTTGAAAGTAGTTCATAAACTAAAAGTCATAAGTTGGTGTGATTCTTTTTGCTTTTGCGATTGACTAAAAAGGAAAGAATGACGCATAAATTGGGAAGGGGGAGTATAATATTTTCTCAGATTTCTAACTTATACTCTGATTTACATTGGAAGTGCACAGATCAGATAGAGAAAATCTTCATCAACCTGAGGGAAATTAGGTGGGAGATGCTAGGAAAAACAAGGGATGTACTAAATTGTTGCAGCAGAAATGGCAATTCAACCAGTCAGAAGGAGAGATGGAGTATTGTCCAAGCATGCGTTTGGTGTAGTGGACTTGAAAAGAAAGAAATCAGAGATGTTTCGAGGACAAGCAACACAACATTCAGAGGTTGAAGACGAAATGCTTAGTCCTTAACTAGTTTGGGTGTAAACAAGAATATTTTTACAAGCTGAAGATATTTTTGATGTTCTAGACAGCATGTAAAAAGCTATACTGAAAGGAAATTTACTTGTATCTTTCCTAACTTAAGGGAGCACAGCTTCTGTAGTAGACCTGTTTGTTTACAGTGTGACCATTCTCAAAAAAAGACTTATAATCTGATTTCTAAAATTGCTAGGATGAAACAAAAACACTGGTCAAGGACCATATACCTAGTGTTCTGATTACTGTATTGGTACTTTTTGATAATGGCACCTCACTCTTTCTGTTGGGCTCAGAGTGAAGGTTGCTAAGTAAGGGTATTTCATTCATAATAATAGCACCAAGCAAGCAGTGTTCTCAAAGGAGAGCACTTAATCCCTAAAGCGAGGTTCAAAACGTGTTGAACGTTTCACCTCGCTTAATGTGCGCTTCAGTGTCATCATAAAGGCTCTAAGACATGCATTTCCTTCCTAGTGAGCCTCACCTAAAGAGTCGAAACTGAACAATTGATTTTTATTTTTTTTTGGAAAGTGGTGATGTATTCCTCAGCATTAAGGATATGCTGGAGACCTTCAAAAGAGGAACCAAAAAAAATTGATTTTACACGCTATCATAATTATCTTTTCAAATTCTTTGTACATATATTTGACATTCATGCTTTATAATTATTAGTCTTGGACTAAACATATATATTTGTATTTTTCTCCATTTTGCGTCTTTTTTCATTAAAACGCTTCATAATTGTAGCTCAATTTTTTAAGCAACACATTGCAAAAGCTTAATCTCATTTGGTCCTAGTATGATAGACAACCAAATGGCAACATCAATTACCAAAACCACCTGGTATAACAATTTCATACATGTGTCATGAATATGCCTGAAGAAAATGAAGTCATTCCATGTATACTGAACATGCAAATAACAAACCAGTAAATTGTAGCTCAAGGACCATGAAATAGGGTCTTCTCTCTAATATCACCAAGAGACTTAGACTAACTTTATTTTATGGAGAAATGCTAATGCAAGAATACCTGATTCTTTCGTAAAAGATATTTCTGCCCGATCAAGATCATTTTCTCAAAATGAGATCTAAGGGTATCCTCTTCCATTGGCCCCTGCAAACGCTGAAACAGTTGCCTGGCACTTCCCTGAATGATGTTTAGCATGTTCGTTCAAAATTACTGAACAATGGGGGGGAAAAAGTAAACATCAAGGTAAGAGAAGGAAAAGAAATGTTGAACCTTGGGAATGCCAGGTAATGTTGAAGGATAGGGTTGAGATGATCCTGAATCATCAGCACTATCAGCACCATCACCACTACTTCTGTCCATCAGTATTTTGTGTTGTTCTTTGCATTCCTTTGGCTTGCGGTAGATACACTGCACTTACTCAAGACAACTCTTTAGGAGCAGTGAAAGGATAATGTAAAAGACAGATAAAAAAGAAAAGAGTTAAGCGCACAGTAAAGAAAATAGATATAGGGAAGCTTTAAAATCATCTACTGTAGAGTAGTCTGGCTAAAAGCTGGTAAGAGAATTCATGAACATATGCTAACCTTGAATTGTAAAGTACTGTTGAAAGCATCACTTACAAGCTCCCAATTTGGACCCAGGTCATGCACTAGGACAACAAGTGCCTAAAATTTTGATATCAATTTCATTAATACACATCATGCCAGAAAACTACAATGAAAAAGAAGCAGAAGAAAGGATATATCAAATAAAAAAAAAAAACCTGGTCCTCAAATAGTGACCATGGACTTCCTGAACCTGCTTGGCCAGCAGACATCTGCATATCAAATTCATTCTTATAGGTGGATAATCTTCAGAATATTCCTACAAACAAGAGCAAATTGAAACAGAGCACTACATTCTAGCACACACAAGTACCTTCAAAGCTTTGGCTCTCCTGCCCTGATCCCTACCGCTAAGCATTCTCACGAGTTTATTTGGGTTGGACATGTTACTCATCTGGGAAGCTGCTGGAGATGGAACAAAACCACCAACAGGGCCAACATTTTCAAAAGAATTTTCAAGTGATTGCCTCATCATCTTTGGTTTCTTTGCAACATGCTGACCGAATAAACCTTCAAAAGAGAGTGCCATTAATACAAGAAGGATATTTAGTATCAAGCTATTAATCTAATGTGCTGGTAAAAAACCATACCATTACTACCGTTCGAATCAAGTTGATGGCCCTCCAATCTCTTTCTTGAAGAATCCCTCTGAGACCAAGAAAGTTATAAACAATCACACAGATGTTACAGAAATGTGTGTGTGTGTATACATAACATAACATGACACAACAGAATAGAATGTACACACGCACATACACACACACACACACACACACAGAGAGAGAGAGAGAGATCTGGTTATTAACAATGCACATTGGCATTGCCATTCTCAAAACCATCAAGAGGATGATAACATACTTCTCCAATATACTGAGTTAAGTCATGAACAGCAGAGAGGTTTATTTTACAAAAAAATTGGGTTCTGTTAATCACAGTATATTCACATACTCCAACGGCAGGATCAAGAAAGAATATGTAACATTTGCCCCCCTCCAACAACAAAAAGGGAAAAAAATGGGAAAAAAGCACACATATGCAAAGAGATACATCCATGCCTAGTAAATGATTAAGAAAACAGAGTTTGTTCGAGCTGCCAGCGATGTGCAGAAAAAGAGAACAGGGTCAATAGGTTGACACAAAAACCTCCATAAACAAGCGTGCAATACTAACAGATAAGAAAACTCACTTTATTTAATAAAGTGAGCCGCTATGAGAAAGAAAAAAGAATAAATTACAAGTCATTGAGACACACCTATAAGTGGATAACTTCTCTACTGAACTCTAATTGAAGAGTGCAAAAATGAGTATAGCTCAATTAGATTCAGTATGTGAACAAGAAAAAGGAAATCACCTGCTCGTTTTGAAAATTAGAATCAACCTGCCATCGTTGTTCATAAGTGGAACCCTGCATCAATGAGAATACAGTCATCAAGAAAAGATAAACATTGAGATCCTTCAAAATCTAATTTAAAAAAAAAGTTGTTTACAGAAGACATAGCACTTATCAAGTACCAGGATCTTCACTTTTTTCTTCTTTTTAGGTTTTGAAATTTCAGCGGAATCAAATGGTAAATGCTTCTCGAAATCTCCCACTGACTCAACTTCCAAATTGTTTGGCATATGTGATCCCCCATGCAAAGTACTCTGATCATCCTGAAATGAACTGGTATCGCCACTTGAAGCATCAGTTTTGATTGGCAACTGAGCACATCCAGATGTTGTAGCACTGTAAGGACTAAGAACTCTTTGCCTAGAAGCAGTACGCATAC
This sequence comes from Solanum sitiens, assembly GCA_016801875.1. Taxonomy (NCBI): domain Eukaryota; kingdom Viridiplantae; phylum Streptophyta; class Magnoliopsida; order Solanales; family Solanaceae; genus Solanum; species Solanum sitiens. The sequence goes on from JABWTJ010000034.1 coordinate 3,410,262, forward strand.
GCTTTGTTGGAATAGACGCATTAAGATTGTTAGATAGCCTTTTTGCCAGTTGCATAGATTGATGAGTACCAAGTTTGTATTCTGCACGCTGTGTAAATGGTACATCAGCGCGAACACCATATGGTCTTCCACTATACGTCTTAATGTGGATCTTCCTTTTCTTCAGGGAAAATCTTGATGATTTGTTACCTTCAATGGCAACTGATGTATCATATGGACTTGTCTCTCCTTCATCCTCTTCAAATGCGTAGTCTAGAGAAGCAATGCATAGAGATTCAGCAAGAAATAGGACCAGCTAGAAAAAATAGTACAAGGAGGCAACAACCTCCCAAGAACATAAAAATTTAAAAAGAGAACAGAAAAGAAAGAAAACCTGGAATGGTATCGTATGCTGATGTCTCCACCTCTTCGTGCATACTACTACCAGTTTTCTGGAATTTCAAATAATAGACTAGCATCAACAAGAAGGATTAAAACACAATACGAACAGCTAAAGCCAGAAAAGATGGGGTTGGCTACAAGGTCAGACTGAATCGTCAAATATGCACAACCTATCAATCATGAATAAAACCAGTACCTAGTTTTAGAAACATCCTCTGTTCCAAATAATCTGTCCCACTTTCTTTTTTTTTTTTTTTGAGCAAGTAATCTGTCCCACTTTCTATTGAGGATTATGGAAAAGTTGTCTAAGGAAACATACTCCGTACACAATACAATACTTGTCCAATAATCTAACATTAAAAAAAGGTGCTCCACTACAACATTTACACTATAAACATTCAAATAGTTGAAAGAACTAACTCTATATACACCTTTAGACACATGTATTAAAAAAAATCATATGCAAAATATAACTACAGTTATTACCTTATTATTTATCATGCTCAAACAAAATGGAACACCTAAATTTGGAAGAGAGTAATAACGATTACTAAAACAATAAACTCTTTGACAAATGTACAGGAAGAAACACATCATGCTTGGTCATTACTCCCATCCCATGCAATTTCCAAGTAAATGTAATATTTTAAGACGCTACAGCTTTTGCAGGATGTCAGAAAAACAAACTGGGAGCAAGACACAACAGCCACAAACTATGTTCCTCTGTTCATTTCTCAGACGCAGACAATCAACCACCAACAATGGCTTGGATTAAGCTAAAATTATCTTTAGACTACAAGATTATAAGTAAAATTCCTCAAGATTGCGAATGAGCTCTGTCAAGCTCTTGACCACAAGTTAAAACAAAAACATGTGAACCACGAAGAATTTTTCTGTGTGACAGGTAATGCAAGGGCAAGAAATCACATTCCTCCTGTTATTTTACTCTTTTAGTCAAAGTACAGCTTAGATTTTGGACTGCATTCTGTTAATGCATCTTCATACAAAATCTTAGTAACTTCCTTCACGTAAGAAGTATATACAGAATCAAGAAAATAACTTGGTTGTCAAACAAACAAGTTGCACCAAAAGTTCAATTCCCCCCATACATTAAGCCAGATAAATTTCCATTTTAAAGAAGTGCGTTCACGACTCATGAAATCCATGAAAAAGGAAAAAACGCCAAACTGTAAATTCTATTCATTCCCACAATCCACTAATTATTTTAGTATTTATCCCCTTAGGCAGGAAAAGATACAGGCCAATAAAGGATTACTATAAAAAATGTAAACCTGTAAGAATAAAAGGACGCCAATTTTAAGGACAGTTAGACACAAGTTGAGTACGTGAGAGACACTGCACTTGCAACAAATGTTCAAGTTCAGTTATTCGATTCACTTCCTGACTTTGAATAAAATAAAGTTGGATTCTCCATTATGATCTCAAAATACTTGTATCTAGGCCAAGGTCACCAAATGTGTTTGATGAAACAGGTAATTTGCAACTTATTGGGTCAGAAGACGTAAAACCAAGCATTTGTGTAATAGTGATTCTCAACATATTACCTCACGGTGAAGCACATGAGATTCTATAGACTTTCTGTAGGCTTCCATTGCTCCAAATGAGACAGCATAGAAGAGATTCTCCTGCATGAGGGAATGAGGATCACTTAGAAGGATTTACTTTTCTCTGAACTAAAATTAAATGAGTATCACCCCAGAAAAGGAAATGAGTGAGCACTCAAATCAATCCCTAAAATATGTTCATGATGAAACATTAAAAGACCAGAAAGAACAAAAGACATTGACATGCAAAACATATTTATACTTCTCCCAAATGATCTTCCCGGGGCACATCCACAATTCCACCATCAGACACCCTCTCTGGAGTCACCGGAGCTTCAGCAAGGCTTTGTCGAACATCAGAGTCATTGTATTTCAGAAATCTCATGGCATATTCCCTAATAGCAAGATCGTGATCCTTTCTAGAAATTGGTAGCTCCAGTTGTTTGTTTCCCCCCTGCAAAGTGCATAACAAAACTATGAATTAAGGACCAAAGATCTCCTCTCTCCAGAATTTCATAGGAAGTAGGTTCACAGGAAAATGCTGAAGTGACTAACTGGAATTAGTAGCTTCATGAGCATTGATGTTTGTTTTAAAGGTTGCTCTATCTGATTATAACCAGCTAAATTTAAGTTTCTTCTTTCTAAAGAACAACTAATAAATTCTCCCAACTTCACTCCAGTTGCATTGAGGTCACATACATCGAGGAAGCTCTTCAAATCAAGTAACTTATGTATACAAGTTCAGAATTAGTACATCCTGTAAGAAATGTTTCCAGATTACGCAATACTTACGTGGGCAGTGAATTACATAATTGAGAAATATTGTTAAACCGTACAACGTAGCTCATAGAAAAAAAGATCCAATGTAATAGGAACGCAATGAAAAAGTTGCTGCAACGCTTCCTAGTCTAATAACCGAGCTCATAAATTTATTTATTTTTGACAAAGCAGAGCTCATAAATTTCATTGTTGGAATACATGAATAATTTACATAAGTATGTTTCAAGCGATTCCATGAAGATAACTTTAAACTTTAAATGATTTGGTTCATCCTTCTGTGTTAATTTAAAGGATTGGCCTTAAATCAGGTAATGATACAAGCCTATATCTGCATATAGTAATATCATATATATAGTTAAAAGCACGAAGGACCTTAGCGAAATATTGTTGTTTTTTTCATCCATTAAAAATAAATTTCACATTGGATAGAATTGTCAATAAATTATTTTCCTAATATCTAGGGACAGACATTTAATTATTTTTTCCTCATATTTAGGACTGCAAAACTAACTATCTAACAAAGCTTTAATTCCATTCATGATATTTTTCATCAATCCTAATATTTGGGAGTTTTCCATAGTACTTTCCCTTATGTATGTCCTAATATAAATATAAAAATAATGAGCTTAAATACTATACATGCTATGGGATCAGCAATACTATTTTAATTATAGCTCAAACAACTTTTATGCATGAAAAATAAATGTTTTATGATTTTCGGACTCAATTTAATAATCGATTTTACAATACAATAGAACACCTTTTTTAAAAAAAAATTGAAATGTTTAGTGTCGCCTCTTCAAAAGAGGCTCACTGGGAAGGGAAAATGTCATAAAGCATTGATGGAGACACTGACACGCACATTAAGCATGGAAAAGTGATTTAAAAGCACCCTTGACTGCACTAAATTGAAGTAAAAAAGTATTATGACACTGTTACACATAAACCCCATGCAGTTTAAAATTAGAACACTTACAAGTACATCTATTATATTATAAAAATCCCACATTTATACCCCTATGATGTTACCCCTATTTTTCTAAAAGCACTTGGACCTTTTATAAAATGAACTCTCAACACAAATGAAATTTCATCAAACTAAGTACATATAAGATAAAATTCAAAGCAGATTAGTAGATAAAAAGCTAAAATAAATAGAGAAATTTCTATAAAATAAGATATAGTAATAACTAAATGAAATTAGAAATAACTTACATACTCAAAGTGCAATAAACTTATTTCTAATAGTTGGTATATCTTAGCAAATAATTTGTGTGTTTCCTATTTATGAGTTTCAAAAGATAAATGTTTCAAAAATGATTATTCTTTTTTGGTTGAAGGCATGAACTTTAGGATTTCACTGGGTATGTTGGTGGTGGTCAAAGGCATGAACAAATTTTTCGTCAATGTTTTGATCTTATCATCAAAATATCAATAAAGTAAATGTTCGATTTACAATTCAAATTCGTTGTTTAATAAAGATTTAAATCTAATTGGTTACACATAAACCTAACAGGGGGTGTAAGTGTATGATTTTCACAATAATCTAAATCATTATGTTGTATTAAAAGCATGAAGACCTTTAGCAAAATGTTGCTATCTTTTTAACCCTTTTAAAATAGTGCTTTTTTTTATTTTTTAAACCCGCAATCGCTGCCCTTTGGGGTAAAACCCCTGCTGCTCCTATGCAATAGCTCGCAAACCACACATGAGATGTAAGCCGCACTAGGCAAGCCCGTTGCGACGAGCTCGACCCAAAAGGCAAACCTCTTGCTTTTGCTGGCAAGGGGTTTCGAACGTGAGACCTCCAACATGGAAGTCCCAAACCCAAACCACTGGGCCACCCCGAAGGGTCCTTTAGAAATGGTGATTTAATTATTTTTCGTATATTTGGAACATAAAATGAACTTAAGTTAGGTTATTAAATCTTCACTCATTGTTTTTATGTATATCCATATATATAGGACTTAGAAAACGAAGATGACTTTACTTATATAAATTGTGTAAAGTAAATATATGGTTAACTTGAAAATTGATTATTTGCCTATATTTAGGACTTCAAAAGTTTTAGAATTTAGCTCATATATAAAAAAAAAACTATTTGATATGATAACTTTAATCATCTCTTACCATATAATGACATGAAGGGTTTCGCTAGTTAACTTTCTACACAAACATTGGGACAGTCTTTCTAGAAGTAATTTTCCTTCATAATGAACTCCCTCACAGAGATTGATTACACATTTTCAATAATTGACCAATTCTGTAATTGACGTTACTGTCCTTCCATAACATAGAGATTCCACGTATTTCAAGAATAGATCAAGTTTGTATTTTTGTACTTGAAACAATATGTTAATAATTATTTCAGTGAAATAAATTTTCTTTTTTGGAGAAATAATGGAGCTGCTATTTATTGTTTTTACAAGAATGTTTGAGTTCAACTGGTCCAGGATGTTTTTAGTAAGTCTAACGTTGATCATTTTGGGAGAAGTATTATTGGTTTTTCCTTCCTTTTTTAGAATTGGTAAATGTGTTTGTATGTATGTGCGTGTATCATTTTGGGAGAAGTATTACTGGTTTTTCCTTCCTTTTTTAGAATTGGTAAATGTGTTTGTATGTATGTGCGTGTATATATATATATATATTATTTTTTTATGATCGTGTTGTACGGACCAATATTCGCACACTTCGACTAATTCCACGGGATATCTACCACCTCCCACCAACATCAGATATCATAGGACAAATGAGAAGAATCACCTAGTGCTTTTTTGTCTCCAAAGTTTTGAACATGAGACCTCAGGGTTCTCAACCACTCCATCGACCACTAGGCCACAGTGCTAGAACTCGTGAATATATATTACTGCATTTTGGGGTTTTCGTTCATTTTAAATGATGATTTTCTTCATATCATGATATGATCGTATAGGAAAATCATTAAACTGTTATGTTTTGTTATGTATACATTTGTTTATGATGGTGATGTCGGTCAGCTTGTGCGCATCTCCATTATCTTGTCAGGTTATCTATTACCTTTCCCAAGCACATATACTGAGTAACTTTTCTCCATACTTAGATAAATGAGAAAATATTATTATTTTATTATATATATATGCATAAGATATGGATAGAAAAGTTTGAGAGTCGTGGTTGAAAACCCTCACTTCAAGTTAAGTTAAATTTATGGTTGAGGGAAATGATAAGCTATAATGGAAAGGTGGCTACATGAAAGTCAAAAGAAAGAAAAAGATCTAGGAAGACAAAATTTAGATCGTTACGTTGATTAAGATCAAGGGAAACGATGAGCTAGAATGAAAAGGTGGCTACATGAAAGTCAAAGGAAAGAAAAAAGATCTAGGAAGACAAAATTTAGATTGTTATGTTGATTAAGATTAAACTAGAACTTAATTTGGAGGTCGCTTTAGTTTTAAGGGCCTGTTTGTACATGCAATATGAAATCATGATTCGAAACCAGATTGATTTGAAGTTGAAGTTTTGTTTGAAGTTTGAACATGCAATTTGAATTTTTTAAGTGTATTTGTTCCCGTAAAACATGAAACTCAACAAGTTGTTTAAACTATCAAAGTTCCCCAAATTCTTATGCAATCTTACCAAATAAAAAAATCATAGTCATAAACAAGATATCGAAATATCCTAAGGCACTGCATTGATAAACAGCATATCTCCATGTTCCTTTTATAAATAAATATTTATGATTAAAAACTTTCGAATACAAATAGTTTTATAAACTTTAAAACATAATTTCATATGTAGAGACAATCTCTACACATCGAGCATGAGTCTTTTTTTGCAAAATATAAACTGACGAGTTTCTTACAAAAATTAACTCAAGTTTACATTTTAAAAAAACTAAATTAAGATTTGGAATCTCAAATCCTGGTTTTTGGAGAATTTGGGATTTGAAATCATGATCTCAAATCGCATGTCCAAACGTTGATTTTTTTTTGTGAAAAGGCAACATATTTGCATTAAAATCAACAGGGCATGTTAAGGCTAAAATCGTAAATATGTCCAAACAATGTGCATGTCCACACGCCTACTTTAAAATAAGTTGTACATTAAATGGTAAGAAAATTGACGATTTATGTTTTTTTATAGGTAATAGGTTATGATATCGTGATTGCCACTCAAAAGTAGGCTTTAATCATAGAGGGCAAGACTTTCTGGTAGATAGCCTTCCTTTTTTGATCGTCGTGCTTTGTTTTTCTTCATTTAGGTCCTTTTAACGATAATCTAAATTAATTTACAGCATAATTACTATCTGAATTGAACACAATGTTTAATTATTTAGGTAAGTTTTTATTTCTTACATGTTTTAGTTCAATTCTTACGTTCTAGATCTATTTGAACTACACTAGATACGAACAAGGGTGGATAAATTACTACAAATTTTATTCTAAGAACAATGAGCCAAATGACTGATGATATTAATATATATATTAATGAGTGGTTATTACTTATGTTTCTTACTGTTTCTATTCATTCCAATAAATGTCCCTTCAGTTATACAAATACTTGTAGTAGAATATTGACTTAACATAAGTCATTTTAGACTTTACAAAATCAAGTTTTTTCACTCCTACATATATTTAAAGAATCAATTTTATAATTTCTGTTACTTGACTAATCTTTAAAAAATCGTATAATGATATAATAAATATTTGATAATTTTTTATTCAAAATTAGGTCTTGAAATAACAGTTATATTCATAAGATATTCTTAAAATATGTAATGAAATGGTTACAAGTGTTATGTGTGTACCATACCCTAAACCAACTAATACACAAGCAAACGAATACACACACACACACATACATACACACACGTTTGTGCTTGTGCGTGTATTTATGTGTGCATATGAAATCAGCATAGCATCACATATTTCATACTCAAATATGAATTACAGATGGGGTTACAGTACTACATACTACCAATAGGCAGATAAATGTGACAACTGACAATGGACAAAAGAATTGATCAACCAAGAAGAACAGAAATCAACAACATACCCCAGTGTAGGGGGGTAGGATGTACTCAAACCTTAACCCATTTTAGAAAGGCTGATTCTAATAGACTCTCGGCTCAAAAGAAGTGTAACCAAAGCATGATTAAAAGGAAATACCAACAGCAAAATGGAAGAATAAAACCAGGGTATGATTTATTATCCTCCATCGAAAAGTTGTTTAACCTCATGGACCAGTAAAAAGGAACCAAAAAAAACATATGTAACTAAATAAACAAAAGAAAGACAATTCTTTCAAGGAAGGAAAATAAAAACGTAACAAAAGAACATAATATTGTGTCATCAATGTACCTCAATCGACTGCCAGAAACCCATGACTGATTTGGCCATAATATGGGCTACCTTTTTTAGCTTGCAACTACTATTTTGTTCTTGGAATCGTAACCGTGCGGTAAAAGCAACGTCATGGCACAATTGAGTCGCTGCAGTCATTTTCCAAAGACGTTCCTACATGAAGAGAGACTTTTACATAAGTGCCAAAATATGGAAAAACAAACTGAAAAAAATTCCCAGAACCTAAATGAAAATTTAATCATGTTTCAACTGTTCAGTATGGCACTGAAAAAGCTACTAGAATAGCAGAAATGAAAGAGGCTCCAACGGCAAAGGTCAATTAATCCATACCTGTGCAAAATCATTTGCCAGCCAAACCATTTCCTCGAGTACATAATCCCATTGAGATTTCCGCCGATTCTCCAACGGAAAGGCCACAGCAGATAACTCTGCAATTCTTTTACGTTTCGCCTGTTTGTTAAATTGTATTAGATATTTGCAGCCAAATAACACAATCAGCAATAATTTTACAAGCTCAACCAGAAGAGGATGCGACATTTTAAAGAATAAGGGAAAAACCTCTATAATCTGTGCCTCTTTCAAGATTGAGTCTTCATCACCCCGGGTAGCAAGTTTAAGGTTGATCTCAGGTGCTTGTGCCTCAGGGGAAGGATTTAAAACTCCATGTGGTGATACATGTTGGGATGGCTCAGGTATTCTGGACTCAATTGAACCCTGACGGCCACCAATACAAGCATATCCTTTCTGGGAGTTGGAACTATCGCTTGAGTTTGTACAGGGTTTCCTCTCAGTTTCTAATGAAGATGGGGCAACTTTTTCCACTTGGGTGGTAATTTTATCTTTTACCTCACTCTGCAAATTAGATTTACTGCCAGCAAATTCGTCCTGTGACGTATCTATAAAATCACTCTGATGATTTTTGGGAGCAGAATTGCATATCTCATTAGTGAAACCACAACTGTCATCAGCTTTCACCTCTTTCTGCTCTTTAAGATTGCTTTCTATAACTGGTGTTCCCTCTGGCACCGACAGCTGTTCCTTCAACTCACCATTTGAGTCTAAGTTTGTTGGGTTGGTAAACGTCTCATTATTATTAGTATTTCGATCCAGACTATGGATAGCCTGAGTGCGAGAAGATTTTGAATCTAAACCTTTTGTGCCCAATGCTGCACCACTGCTTTGAACATCAGTTGGTATGCTTTTCTGCTCGCTCTTTCCACAACTTAACCCATTTAAATCGCTGATACTAGCTTGATTCTCAAGCTCTGCTGCAGCTGTACACAAGTGACCTTGCTGACCAGCAGAACCTACCCCTTCTTTTCCCAGTGATGATTGAGGCTTTTCTAGACCTTCCTGAATAGACATTTCCTCGACACCAGTGAGTGAATTCTGATCATGCTGGTTATCCAGCAAACCTCTGGAAGCACTAGCTTCAGGAATGCTATGCGCCAGATCCTCATTCTTCAAGTAAGTAGTTGCCTCTGCAGCTTTAACGCCATGTATTTCAGAATCCAGCTGATTATCAGATGACGGAGTTTCCACAGGCATAAAACCATTTGGAATAGAAGGCTGTGAAATCTTCAAAGAAGATTTCTGGTCTTTTGGATTTTCACCATCAGAAACTAGCCCTTTAACATCTTCAGTAAAATGTTGTGAAGGCAAAGATGTGTCATGACCACCACGAGCTAGAATTATATCAGTCGTACTTGATCTAGTGCCATCTCCATTAGACCGGGGCCTGTGTCTTCGCTTGTAAGCTTTTCTAGGGACGCCAAAAGCAGCAGAAACGCCCAATTCTTTTGCATTTCGACTTCTATCTAACTTAGATGACTGCTCTGACGGAGTAAGCTTGCTCTTACTGGGGTGTCTACAGGACCTAACACCTTCAATGAACTCATTTTCACCATCAAATAGCATGAGATTGTCAGCACTGTTGGGTTCACAAAGTTGAGGAGCCCCAAGTCGACCACTACTTTCAACTGAGTCTCCATGAGGTGAAGCAGTAATTGCAAAACTACCTTTTGCTTCACTAGAATGCAGATAGAAATTAGCAATCATAATAAGGATTAGAAAACTAACAGAGCTCTGAAAAATTACCTGGTCACAAACTGATCTGGATGTTGATCTGTCAGAGAAGTGGACTGAACACTAAGTGAAGTAGCATTCCCAAATTTGAAATCCAGTGGATCACCACCCTGCAACAAGAAGAATGAAGTCATGCCAAAAGTTCAAGCGGATAATTTCTGAAAATCTATAATACCCAGTCGAACTATCATACTTGCGCAAGAAATTCCAACTCTCTTCTCTTTTCCTCTAGGAAATCATACTCCTGCCTGTTAACAACAACGAAATCTCACTGTAAGCATAGAGGAAGTACTGCAATCATTAAACTCAATTTAGGCAGGACAGAGTGAAGCAGCATGCTAACATTACCTAAGCTTATTTTGAACCTCATCGATTGGTGATCTCCGTAGAGTAGTTTTGTTACCAATACCAACTCCACCTTCAAAAACTCCTCCCATGGGATCAACCTCGGCATTGGCTATGGGATCAGATTCCGCACCACATCCATGCATTCCCGCCTTAAAAGCTACAGGGTCTTTCCCTCCATCAGCACAAGCCTTGATCAAATTCCTAAAGACAAGACAACACTTAAGACACCATGCAGGAACTGAAACACCAAGAGAAAGTAGTAACAACTGATATTAGCACATAGATAACAGAAGATGTGCCCCTTTTCGATTTTGTGGATGTAGGTACGGTCTTGTTTAAAAAGTATCATTTAAATGCAAGAATTGGGTTTTTATTACCTTTTGTTAATGAACTTAAGGCACTATTCCAAGCAGCCTCAATACAGTCCAACTTTTTCTTGAATAAATGCAAAAGATAAGAGAAAAAATATCCCACTACGTAAACAGTCCATTACGGGTAAAGGTGAAATGTATAACTGCAGAAAAAGGAACAATGGCACCAGAGAATCCAGGTCTCTTACAAAGAAAGCCACTTCACAAGTAAGATCTCTGGGATTCAGTTATGCTGGAAACAAGGATGCATATGCCGCCAAAGTAACATTGCTAGATACAAAATGACACATATATTGCTAAATGGATAGATATACTTAGAGAAGGGAGAGAATGACCATTAGCATATCTTACAATGACTCTATGGATTTAGGAAAGAGATATAGAACTTTGATGAACTATGTTAATGCCTCTTAATACTAGAGTACAAACATATTTATAGGTTCAAAATGGGGCAAGACATGCTCCACCAATTGGTCTACAAATGTAAGAGACTATGTAAATATGGACCATCCAGGGACAAAGAACTACATGTCTCAATTCCCTTTCTCACTTCACCTTGCTTTCTACAAACTTTTCAAGATCAAGACAGCAAGTAACATGTCCAATATCCATAGCAGCTATACATTAAGTTCTTATGCAATAGTTATTAAAGCAAACTGATTGAATAAGCTCTGACGGAGGATCCAGTTGATCGTTCCTATTGGAAGTTCATAGATAATTTCAGCATGTAACAGCAAGTATACAAAAGAAAAGATAAAACTTCCTTACAATATCTTCCATAATATCCATGGGAAAAATCTTTGTACAAATTAATGCTACACAATAGAAAAGAGCTTATATTGAACCCTAAGCCACTTGGAGAAAGAAACATCAGTCCATGCACACTATAAATGGTTTTCCTTTTTCAAATTTTGATTGTAGTTATCACGGGTGGATCCACAATGTAACATATGACTTCACGTGAACCAAGTAGCTTTTTGTGCAGATCTATGCACTACAAAATCCGCTAAATATCTATAAATATTTGATAGTAAATCCAGTTATAATCGTATTAATTGAGGTGTAGATACCCATAAACATCAAATCCAGGATGCATCTAATCATTATTACATGTTCTCTTGCGAGTTCATTCGTGTGAGTGTGATTGTTCGTAGTCTATACCTATCCATTAAGTACAGCATGTGAAGCACCGAATCTATTAAAAACTAATATCTCAGTATCTAGAATGTAGCAGTCAAAAAATAAAAGTAGTTCATTCATGATTGCATGTCAACCTAGTAGCACATTTGCACGACTAGACACCAAAGATCACAAACAGAATTCAAATACTAAAAGATGCCAGAAAGGCAGGAGCATTATTGCAACTTCTGTCCATGCCTCATGCATTTGTGAAAGCACAATAATTCTGTGATCAACAGCTTCAAACAAGTCAAATGAAATGAAGGTCAAACACAAAATAGTTTCACTTGTTAACACACGTCAACAACTACTTGACACGTAAAATTGAGCTCTTGTGAAAACAATTTAAGCAATTTGCACCACCCCATATGCAAACTCTCTATGTCACATTCCCCTGTTATGTAAATGAACAATTGAACTCTAGGGTTTGCACGAAATTGAATGAAGTCCAAATTCTAGGGTTCGTAAAAGTTGGGAATCAAAAGGAATACCTCAATTGTGCCGGAATTGCAGGTAGGCTTACCAATGCGTCAAGCCTGAAGTTAGTTCTAGGGTTTTTCTTTGATGAAAAATACGTCAATTCAAAGCAAAAGATATTTGCCCTAGAATTTGTGAAGCCATTTCAATCTCCTACGATATGCACCCTTGCTTATACAGACAACAAGTGCCTAAATTGACGTAAATACTATGTATTTGTCGAGTAAAATAAGGTTCTTGGTTCGTCTTCGTGCTCCTTCGTTCCCAAACTTTCTCTCTCTAAAGAGTATGTTTTTCTCTCTCTAAACTTCATAAACTATTCGTCCGCTCCTAGTAGTGGGCTGGACACGAACCAACGCTTCGGACCATTTGGGCTTATTATTTGATTTGACAAAAATTGGATCATAACATATTTTCTCATATTTAAAAAAAATTCTTATTTTAGTTTTCACATTTAAATAAAATTTATTTTTATACCATTTTTATATATGAATATACTTAATAGTCTTAATAGATAGTTATAGGATGAAAGAACTTTGTTTTATTTCTGCGATTCGATACATACGACTGGAAATTTAATTAATTTATTATATATTTTAGTCATGCATGATTGAGCATATGTCTACATTAAAAAAATTTCAAATGCATTTGTTAAATTTTTTATTATTTTAAAAATTGATGATTGAAATTTATTCTTAGGAATGCATGGTAATTTTATTTCAAATTTAAGCTTATTTGGAGAGATTTGAATATCCAAATTTTAAAAATTATGATTATTTGGAAATTCTCTGTAACTGGAACAGAAAAATCGTAAATTTGCTCCTTAAAATCATAGTTAAAATAATTACACAATAAAGTTATATTATTATTTCAATAACAAATTTATATGATTATGTCAAATAATTTATTTCACACCTAATTAGAAATTGAAAAAAATTATACAATTAAGTAAATACATAGTCTTAGATAGTTTCTAGATGAAAGAACTTTCTTTTACTTCTGCGGTTCGATACATATGACTGAGATTTTAATTAATTTATTATATATTTCAGTCATGTATGATTGAGCGTATGTATATATTAAAAGAATTTCAAATGCATTTATTAAATTTTTTATTATTTTAAAAATTGATGAATGAAATTTATTCTTAGGGATGCATGGTAATTTCATTTCAAATTTAATCTTATTTGGAGAGATTTGAATATTCAAATTTTAATAATTATTTTTATTTGAAAATTCTCCGTAACTAGAAAAAAATAAGTCGTAAATTTACTCCTTAAAATTATTGTTAAATAATTACACAATAAAGTTATATTATTATTTTAATAACAAATTTATATGGTTATGTCAAATAAGTTATTTCACACCTAATTAGGAATTGAAAAAATTGCAACTAAGTAAAGATATACTACTTAACTATATATTTATCATAAACGTTTCATTTTGTTTAATAGAAACCACTATTGGACTTGTACATTTAATATATATTATCATAATTTATGTTTTTGCCAATTATACAAATAGCATTTCTCTCTCATCATAATCTTTTAGTTTTTCTCTTTAATTCACTCAAGAACAATCACATTTCAAATTTCAAAAAATTTCACCTCTCCCTCTCAAATCGCTCCAACAATTCAGGTAACTTCTTGCGGTTACTTTTTTTTTATTCTTTTTCCGATGGTTTCAACCTTTTGTGTTTTGATTTGTATTTGTATATTCCTATAATTTTTCTTTGCTTTTTCAGTTATCTCCATATATACATACAAATCACGACTAAACAAACTTATTTTAATAAAATTATTCGAGGTATTCAATTATTATCAAGAAAATTAGATTTCATTTGTATATCTAGATGCAATAAGTTATGCAGAAATATTTGAAGAAGAAGAAGATGATTCGGGTCAATGGATCGAGATGATGGTGAAGCAATTGAGGTATTTGTATAATTTATTTTTGTATTTTTTGGTGATTTGTATTTTTTGTGATTTGTATTTCTATTAATACATTTCACATTATGTTGTATATGATTATATGGATTTAGCGTATCAATGTTTATTGCAGTTTTTTCTTTTCACGTTTTAGACCTTATTTGTATATATTCAATAATTATACTCCCTCCGTTTAAAAAAGGATGGCCTAGTTTGACTCGGAACGAAGTTTAAGAAAAGAAAGAAGACGTTTTAAATGTACCAAAATGTCCTTTAATCTTGTGGTCTTAAACATGCCACGTGGAAAGTTAAAGTTAAAGTATTCCCAAAAAAGAAAAGGGGTCATTCTTTTTTAAACAGACTAAAGAGAAAATATGGTCATTCTTTTTTAAACGGAGGGAGTATGTAATTACTTCTTTTGTATTAGTATATTATCAGCAAGCATATGTTTCACCTATTATTAATAGTATAACTTATATAAATTCAATAGTGTAAGACCTAAATTACATCTTATCCCTACTCTTTTCTGTTTTACAAAAGTTCTTAAAATATCAATCATCCGAATACATAACTGGTTGTCCGGATAAATTATATGTGCGTTGTTTCGCTTTAAAGGGGAACCAAAACGAAAAAAAAAATCCAATTACAATACCATATTTTACGCTATTCAGTTTCTCCCTTACTCAATCACTGAAACGTAGATTCTAACATAACAAACCTATTCAAAATTCAAAATCTATGTTCATCGTTCTTCCTATTTCGTTGAAGAAACTTTCCACTAAGATTCTATACTTTTGTCGAAAAATCTATAAGATATATAATGAATATCTCAATTTTATTGAGGCATTCAGGAATATGGGAAAGTGAGGCTAGATATGAACGATACAAGACTGATGTGATAGTGATTGGAGAAAATATTTCATTCGTAAATCTAGTTTCAATCATTGTAGCTGAGTTGAATAATGATGAATTGAGAAACAAATTAAGATAAGATACATTGTAGAAGGTAAATCATCTCCACGGATTATTAGGAATGATATGAGAGTAATATGTTAGGTGAAGAAATGTGAGATTGAATTTGTTATGTATCCCCTCTATATTAATACAACCGAACAAAATATTGGTAAAATACAAAGATTTGATGTATCAACTGGTGCAATTGTCTAAATTTGTTATGTATCCCCTGTGTTTTTATTTTTGAATTTGTATATTGCTATATAAGTCGTGATACATTATTGATTACAAATTGATACATTACTAATTTGACGTCTATGTAATGTGTTCTTAGTTCTATTAGTTAGTGTGTTGATAATATAAAGTATCAAATACATGTGAATTTATTCTTTATTTGTGTTTTATATATAAAAAAAAATTGAATTTGTATATGAACATAACCATGATAAATTATTGGTTACAACTTAATGCAATACTAGTTTGACGTATATGTAATAAGTTTTTAGAGATGTGATTCAGTTGTTGATATAAAATATCATATATATGTAAAAAAAATTAATGTATCAATATGGAAGAATGGATAGTTATGACTAATAGGTATTAAATGTATCATATCATTGATGTATCTTTGATACATTTAATAATGAGTATGCAATAATAAGTATGTGGTACTTATGTTAATAAAAATGTATATTAATTTTTTTTAATGATACATGAAACAATAGTTTTTCTAATGTCTCTGGTACAATTGCAGCTATGTATTAGTTCAACTTTGTGTGTGGATACATAATCACTATTTTACATGAACCAAATCATCTTTAGGTGATGGATTGGAGTGACTTGGTGGATCATCTTTATCGCTAACATATCATGTCATGGATTTTTCACTATCGTATTTTCATAATAATACTTCATATCTTGTGAAGGAACTCAACAAAGGCCACTATAAACATTCAACAATCACGACAAGAAGAAGTAGATACATTATAAAATTAAATTAAACATGTAGTTAAGAACTAATTGATACAACTTTATACATTACTAGTTTAACGTATATATAATATGTTTTTAGAGTTGTTAGAGTGTTGTTAATATAAAGTATTAGATATATGTGGGTTTTTTTAATGTATCAGTATGGAAGAGTGGGTAATTATGATAATATGTATTAAATGTATCATGTTGTTTATGTATCTCTGTCACAGTTAATAATGAGTATAGCTAATACACAGTGCTCTAATCATAGTACATTATGATTTATGTAACAAGATTATTATTGGGTAATACTCCCTTCGTCTCATTTTATGTGACAATATTTGACCGGGCACGAAGTTTAAGAAATAATGAAGACTTTGAAATGTTTACCAAATTGCCCTTCAAAAAAGTAAATTCACTTTTCTCTCACCTCATAAATGTATTAGAGTACAATGTTTAAAATTAAGTGGGACCAACAAGGGTAAGAGGAATTGAACCTTAAAATACTTACCATATAAGGAAATGTGACATTCTTTTTGGGACTGACCAAAAAGGAAATGAGGCTACATAAAATGGGACGGAGGGAGTATATACATATACATAGCTTTCTAAATTGGATAAGATTGAACAAACATTAAAGAGTGCAGCATAACACATGATTGATTTGGTGTCTATAGCCTTTTAATTTGAATAATATTGAAGATACATTGTAGAACTTGATACATATAAATGATACATTAAGTATTGTTTATGTATCAAGTACAATTATAATGAGCAGGATAAAAGTGATCGAAAGTTCAACAACATTAGAGTTGTGTATCAATACCTTAAATGTGAACATAATACATTGCATAAGACAAAGGACATTATAGCAGTGATATATCAGAGTAGTGATAACACTAACAAAGTCTACTTTAATAACCAAATAAATGAGATACATTGAAAATCTGCAAGTTTGATAGTGATGGCCGTGTAGCGACATATTCAACTTTTTCCCTTTTGGGGAGTTTTTCCAATAATAGATTTAGAACTCGAGCATGCACCCTTTTTTGACTTTTCACTCTCAATTTTTTCATGATTAATGGATCATTTTGTTGTCTATATCTATTTTCATGAAAGTTTCATCATCAGAATCAAATACAGAAGGTACTATATCTCCAATAGGTAAGACCAATTGGGTAAACTCGATACTAAAAGAGGGAGCAAAATTTATATGTATCAGAAAATTTTAGATGAAAAAACTAAAATATTTTTTTAAAAAAAAATGATAATTAAAGAAGAGGAAAGAAAAAAAATTGATGAAGAAATAGTTCTGCTTCTTTAGAAACTTGAAATCGATGAACTGGAGAAAATGAAAATTCAAAAAATAAAGTAATGGAGATAACTGCTAATATGTGAGAGTGAATTCAGGCGTAAAAATAGGAATAAAAATCGTTGGGTTGGAGGGTTATGAGTTATGTATCCGAAAAAGAAGAGAAGGAGAGGAAAATAATTTTTTTTGTAATATTTGAAATGGTAGAAAATTTTAGAATATCTGAAAAGAAAGGTTGTGTAGTTAGATAAATTTTTTTCCTTATTTGTATTAAATGGGCATAACATGTGTCAACACGAGCCCAACATTTGATATTTTCAAGTAGTTGATACTTGCACAAACTACACAAATATCACTACTTGAAATTCTGATAGATTTCTAAATTACTTTCTATACCACATTTTCAATCGGATGCATGAATTAAAAGTGGTTAAATATGTGTATCTATCACAATTAAAGGGAAGATATACGTTATTTAACTAATTTGAATTGAATAGTGTAACTTAATTCATGATTAAAGGAGTAAAATATGAAGATTTAACAAACAAACGGATTTGGTAGATCAATTCATATCAACTGTTACATATTTATTAAAAAAGACAAAATCACATAAATTAACAGATCTGGTGTTTTAAACTTCTTCTTCTTCGTCGATTCATTCCTTTGAATCGTAAATTTTCAAAAAAAAAAAAATTCCAAATGGAGAATATAGCCATATTATTAAGGCATTCGGATTCGTGGATCTCTGAAAGCAATTACAAAAATTATAGCATTGATGAATACTATTGCGAGAGAATGCAACCTA
The DNA here is from genome assembly GCA_016801875.1 of Solanum sitiens. Lineage (NCBI taxonomy): Eukaryota > Viridiplantae > Streptophyta > Magnoliopsida > Solanales > Solanaceae > Solanum > Solanum sitiens. The sequence goes on from JABWTJ010000034.1 coordinate 3,428,761, forward strand.
AATTATCTAGTCGGTGGTATTTCAACACAACTAGGAATCAATTATTCACGCAAAAAAATAAAGATAAAATACATGATGAAAGACAATGTAACTCCAATGAAAATTTGAAATGAGAGATTTTTATAGAATTGAAAAGACGTCAATCCAATTGAGGTTTGTATCAATTATGCATAACAACTAAAAGCAAAATTTTGGATGCAATAACAATGGTGAAATATCTTTTGACCAAGACACATCCATTGTTGAAGCTGGAAATGACGTTGGGATTGTATTTGTAACAGTTCTTGCAGATAATCATTGTGTAGATTCGTTATGTGTTTTGAATAGTAATTTAGATCATGTTATTTGCGATCGTAGCCACAAAGTAGTTCAAGTCAAGTAGTTGTATAAGGACAAGTCTACCATTATGGATGTAATGCAAAAATATGCATAGACCATCGATTTCAATTCAAGGTTGTAACATCAGACAAGAGGAGGTTAGTCATATTCGTAATTTTTTTTGGATACATAACGTGCATGTTTTTTGGTGTATTATATATGCATGAAAAATGTGTCATAAGTTAGTGCATCTCGGACAAATAAAGTGTATCTTGAAAAAAATATTGTATACATTATTATTAAGAGAGTAAAAATATTGTAGCATGAATATTTTATAGTGTGTATCGCACAAATAATGTATACATCATCATTAAAATAAAAAGATCTAATGTTGAAGAGTAATAAAGGTTTTTGTAGCATTAATATGTTGTTGCACATGTGTCTTAGATAATAAGTTAGCACGAAAACATGGATTTTTTTCATGATTTTATAGCATCTCTTCTATAATACACAAGATACTTTCAAGACAAAATACCCAAACACTTAATAACATCAATAATCTTAACAATTTTTTATATAAAGATATGCAAAATATAGGTTAAAAAAAGGACAAAATGTGAATGAGAATCAACTTAGATGCGTTGTATGAATGTAACTTAATGTATCTAATAACGTTAAATTTAGCTAAATAAAAATTAAGTTGGCATTTATATTGAACTTTTCAATGCCATCTAAATCGACAAAAATACTCCTTGGCTTAGGCACATCTTCATTATCACTAACTAAATTATCTGTGGCTTTTTTTTGTTGACATGTTTCATAAAAGTACATCATATCTCGAACGATGTAGATTAGAATTAAATTTTGCTATGATATCTGATCTTAGGTGTATTTATATGCCTAAGTTGTCGATAATTGCCCATGTTTTGATTGAATTAAATAATAATCTTTAGTTATTAGATTAATTTTGTGTAACTTGTGATGATTGTGCACTAACACAAATGGTTAGTTGTTTCATGAACTTTCAAGGAACTTAGATTTGATTCGGAGAAGGAGAAAACAAAAAAGAGGAAAAATGGCTTAGGCAGAAAGACACAGTGGCTGCCAAGTAAGGCGCGGCGCCACGAGATGAACTTCAAAGATGCTTGCCTGGCGCACTGCCAAGCGCGGCGCGCCAACACCCAGATTTTAGAGAATTGGGCCTAGGGCAATGGGAGGCACAACGCCCCACCCATATTCTGACTTGTTCAGCAAAAACATCATTAAATAAGAATCCTAGTTGTAGTAGAATTCGACTATGTTGTTCCCAACTATTATAAGTAGACCCTTAGGGCTATATTGTAGGGAGTTCGACATTTTTTTGGTGTGTAAGAGCAAGATTCATCTTTTGTAATAGGTTTTGATTTTCTTACTCTTCTATTTTTCTAGAAATCACATGAAAAATTATATTTTTGTGGTTTTCTAATAGTATCAATGGCTAAACGCCCTAGTTATAGGGCTATAGCTACAAATTGAAGGTTGATTATTTAAGTCTCTTGAATTAATTCTTGGTTGTCATTATAAGTTACTTCTATATTCATGTTTTAGTATTTTTAATTGATCATCATAAGATAAATCTATAGTCTAATCTTAAAATCGAAAGAGGAGGGTACCAGAGAATATAGAGAGCTCGATCAATCTATTAAATTAAGGTGATTTGTGTTTAGGAGGGATGCCCGGATAAACAACTTGCTTGATTACAAAAAATGATGAAATATAAATGCTCGCCAGTTAGACTTGTTTATCCCCGCTCAACGATGTAGTCAGGCAGCTAATTGGAGTAGGCAATTAAAGTGTTTAGAAACCCGACTCATACAATTAACCTTGTAAACCAATAACTTGACAACTAAAATTAGTCAAAGCCACGAATATTGTAACAACCCTGAAAATGGATAAGATAAGAAATGCTTAGTGTGTCAAGAATGCCTATGATTAGACTAGGGTTCACACAGACTGATACGCGTAGAACTAGACCTCAGAACCCTTACTACGACCAAGCCAACTAACTTGGGGAGTTAATTGAGCTTGGAAAGGTTGGGACCAATGTACTGCCAATATAGGGATCTGGCGGGGTTAAATTCCAATGTACGCTAGCATGTTTTTGGGTCACTTTGGCCGGTGATTCCACCTCTTTTCGGTGTGGGGGAGAAACTAGATTTCATGATGCTCACATGATCTATGTCGGTTAAAGTTAAAGTTCCCAATGAATGAATGAGGCCAGGCTCAAATGATGCACATAATGAAATGAATGATACCAAAGGTGTTAGGATAGGATAATCAAAAGGTGAGTTAGATTTAAGTAATGACATTAGGTCATTCTTGGTCATTGCACAACGAACCTAATGAAAGTCTTAAACTACATCCTAGGTATAACTGGTGTTTACACTGGTCTATGAATGAAATGAACTGGAGTACGTATGAATGAACGAAGCAGACTCTGTGTTTGCTAATGAAGACTCCCTAGTTGAGGTCCCATATGTTGAGCCCTCATTTTGGAAAGTCTTAATGTCAAGTCCATGATTCCAAGGTCTCATGGCATATGAATGAATGATATGAAAGAAGCTATGTGTTATGTGTTATGTGCTATGATATATGCTATATGGAGATGTTATGTGCTGTGTGCAATACGATAATTATAATGATGCATGTTACTCTCATGGCATAACTTTTCTATTCCAAATCTGGAAAGCTTACTGACTTTCCTAATCCAAATTTGGAAAGCTCATTGACTTTTCTAATCCAAATTTGGAAACTTTCCTAATCTCAATTTGGCAAGTCCACTGACTTGACTTCCAAAAATCATGTTGTTAGGAAAGAGCTATTCTTTCTCATGCATGTCCTTGGTGTGTCCTTGCATATACCCATACTTAGTACAAGTGTGTACTAACCCTATACAAACTCTACTATTTTAGGTGCAGGCACAGGTGGACGATAGAGCTACAGGATCATCGCTGCAGTTATCCGGACGTCCAACATTCATCCGGTTTTGGTAGGTCCTCATGCTTTTGAGGATGCTACTGTTTTATATTCTAGCTTAGTTTTAGAGTTGAGCTAGTGGAGCATGTTCCACTAGCGTTTCTTTCTTATTTCTTTCAGACTATGTATTGGGCCATTTTGGCAATGATACAATTATGTTTAATGAACTATTCCTTTCATTTGATTATCTTAATGTTTAGATGGTTGATGTTGAACGAGTTACGAATGTATTAGTAATGTTTAGTAAGTAATGTTTAGAAACAAAAAGTTTCAAATTTTCCGCTAAAATTAACCTATGCAAAGTAAGAATGACGTAAATAGGCTTGTCTGCGACCTCAGAGAGGTCAACAACGCCGATCTCGTCTGGGGTCTAGATTTCAGTCGTGACAAAGTTGGTATCAGAGCACTAGGTTAAATTCCGAGAACAATGAGTTCACATCAACCACATTGAGTAGTTTCTAAGTCATGGTAGTGAAGTGCACCACTATCCTGAATTAGAGACTGCATGATGCGTAGGAAAGTTTCCCTTCTTCTGATCTTATCGTGCTTTTCCTAATGTCTGATTTTCTTGGTGTTATGAGCGTGTCTAACATCAACTCTTGAAGTTTCCAAAAGATCAATACAAGGAGAAAAGCAGGCGGAGATATTGGAGGAGCAGCTGCTGGGGTAATCCAAGTTTTCCCCCAGGATCCAACTGCTGGAATAGAGATGCCTGTTAACCCAGATGGGTTGACAGATGATGAAGTAAGAACAACGTTGGTATAAATGGCCCAAGCTAGCACTTTACAAGCTCAGGCTGTTGGGTTTGATTAATGTGAAGAAGTCTGAGTTGACATCCTACCAGCTAAAGGATGTAGCTCAATCCTGGTATAAGGTGTGACAGGATAGCAAGGCCTTTGGAGGAGGTCCTATTACTTGGAATATTTTCAAGATGGCTACTCTAGAGCAGTTCTTTCCCAGATAAATGAAGGAGACTAAGGTTGAGGAATTCATCAACCTTAAGCAGGGCTCGATATCAGTCAGGGATTACTCCCTGAAGTTCGTAAGACTTTACAGCCCAGGAGAGGCCACCTAATAGGAAGTGTGGCATAATGCATGGAGGATAATGTATGATGGACCCTAATGATGTTATAGTTGTGGCAAATCGGGTCACATTATGAAGGATTGTCCGAACGGGAGGAAATGTAAGAGCTGATAGAGTATACAAGGAGATTGCCACAGTGAAGGTATTGTGGAGGAATCATCTTGTTGAGGGTGCTACGTGGGAGGCCGAGGCCGACATGAGATCCCGCTACCTCATCTATTCAGCCCTTGAGGTTAGACTTTCTACTCTTAAGTCTAAGGTTCCTTATCTCTCCATTCTTTGTTGCTATTGCTTGATTGTGTATAGTAACTATATTATGATCTGACTGGCATTACGCTAGATAGTTAGTAGTGTCATTCGGGGACGAATGTTCCTAAGGGGGGGATAATGTAACAACCCTGAAAATGGATAAGATAAGAAATGCTTAGTGTGTCAAGAATGCCTATGATTAGACCAGGGTTCACACAGACTGATACGCGTAGAACCAGACCTCAGAACCCTTACTACGACCAAGCCAACTAACCTGGGGAGTTAATTGAGCTTGGAAAGGTTGGGACCAACCATGTAGGGCTCTCGAATACGAAGATATACTCGAATGAGTCTTTACCGGACTTAAAGAGAGGAAAGCTTAAGTTTTGAGGGTCTAGGGGTAAAATGGTCTTTTGCCAGGCTAAGGGTAATATCTTAATTACCCTAAATACATATGTAATTATTTAATTAATAAAGTGGAGGGGCAATTTGGGGAGAGAGAGCCGAAATTGAGCTCTTGAAGTGAAGTCTTGCTCCACCCGGGTTCGAACCTAGGTGGAAGCAATGATTTAACTTGTTTTTATTTAAATGGATAAATTAATTTAATTAATTAATAAATATTAGCTGATTTAAGAAAAAGAAAAATCAGATTTTTTATTTAAAGGTTTAACAAAGAGTCCTAGTTTGACTAATTCCCAAACTAAAACTCCTAATTTTAAGCCACTCTCTCTCACTATCTCTCTCTCTCACGTTTCACTATCTCTCTCACGTTTTCTCTCTGCCAAAACAAGTTCAAAAACAGAAAAATATTGAAGTTCTTCACACTTGAAGAACTCACACCAAAAATCTAAGAAAAACAACGTAAATCCATCACTTTAAGCAAAGGGGAGGAGTCTTCCGTCGATTGGTGTTGAAGTGTTGAACTTGGACTGATTTTGGAGAGGATTTTGGGCAGCAACTTTGTGTGTTGAACAACACCAAGAACAGGTATGGGTTTTCTTACTCTTGGTCCCTTTCCCAAGAGACCCCTACGATTCAGTCGATTCTAATTCGAAAACTAGGATTGTTTCCCCGTTTCATGTCCCTGTCACTAGCTCCTATTGATGGTTGTAGGTTGGTATGTCTGCTGGTAGATATTAGGCATGTAATGTGTTTTTTTGTGATGAATATGTTCATGAATATGTATTTGGAATCGTACAAATGATAACCTATGCTTTCCGAAATATGTGTTTATGTGTGTGCAATGTGTAGTTGTGACTTTAAACACGGATTGAAGTATGAAAATGACTTGTTTTATGGTTGTATTTCACGTGCACAAACTTGTATTAATCGTGATGTTCATATGAAGTATAAAGTGGCTGATTTGAGTGAAAAACTATTAGCTAAATGATTCATGAAATGCCCTAAGAATTAACTCTAAATGTTGATGAAAAGAAGCTGAAAAATGTATCTCAAATTTCCAGCACATTGTTGGTTAATTTCAGCCAAGTAAAGTTCTTTAATAGGCTATGAAAAATAAAGAAAAATAAGTGAGGTAATTGAGGATCAAACCCGTGACCTCACCATGTTAAAAATCAGTGAAATAAGGTGAGAAAAAGGAAATGTGGAGAGTGGGGATTGAACCCCCAACCTCTTGAATGGATGAGAAAGTTAGGAGAAAAATAAAGGAGAAAATTAAATGTGGAGAGTGGGGATTGAACCCCCAACCTCTTGAATGGATGAGAAAGTTAGGAGAAAAATAAAGGAGAAAAATAAATGAGGAGAGTGGGGATTGAACCCCCAACCTCTTGAATGGATGAGAAAGTTAGGAGAAAAATAAAGGAGAAAAATAAATGAGGAGAGTGGGGATTGAACCCCCAACCTCTTGAATGGATGAGAGAGTTAGAAGAAAAATAAAGGAGAAAATAAATGTGGAGAGTGGGGATTGAACCCATAACCTCTTGGATAGGTGAGAAAGTTAAGAGATAAATTAAAATAAAAATAATGAGCTTGTGGGGGATTGAACCCACAACCTCCTTAACTTAAACGAAAAAAAAGAGGAGAAAAAGAAAGGAAATATTATGGGGTTGATGGGAATCGAACTAGGGTCTCCCAAATCTGAAAAATATAATTATCAAGTTTAAAATAAGATTAAGTGTTGTCCACAGGATTCGAAATAGGATTCCCTTGCCCAAATTCCGTATTGATACATAAGTCATACGTGAATTAAATGTTCAAGAATAATGCCACCTACTTAGATCGAAATCGAGATCTTGGCATACATACAAGATGTATAAGTCTTGTATGACATAATCTTAAGAAGATATGAATCACTTAGACGTATATGAATGAAGCCTCATGGCTTGTATGTATGGACACATAAGTCTAACATACGTTTAAAAGTAAGTGATCCTAAGATGTATGTAATGAAATGATGAAACCCTAGAAGGGTTAAGTATGAGTGTAAATACACTAAATGGCCAAGTGCATTGGCATATGATGAAATGAACAATGAAATGATGAAATAAACAATGATATGATGAAATGAACAATGAAATGATGAAATGAACAATGAAATGATGAAATGAACAATGATATGATGAAATGAACAATGATATGATGAAATGAACAATGAAATGACGAAATGAACAATGAAATGATGAAATGAACAATGAAATGATGAAATGAGAAATGAAATGATGACACCCTATAAGGGTTAAGTAAGGGTGTGAAACACACCAAATGGCCAAGTGCATTGGCATATGATGAAATGAACATTTACGTAATAAGAGGTGAATAAGTATGAAAAGCAAAGGTGCTAATGATGATGAATGTGGTGACAACATGATATGAGGCTAATGTAAATGATGAGAGCAATCTCAAATGAGCCTAAGTAAATGTTACCAATACGTACTCACCTATGAGAGTGTAAGATAATGAAGAGACCAGTCTCTATGAACACTCTAATGAGAGTATTGAGCTTAACACACTCAATACGAATGATGAGATGAGAAATCATCTAATGAGCTATGATGTCCTCATACTAGAAGCCAGCTTCCATGACGTATGAGATGAATGTAATGGAACTTTATATTAAGCACCGATAGACTAGCTATGAGCGGTGATGCCTTCTTTCGGGAAGGGCGGAGGTTCACGTAACTCTCATGAGATGAGACTGTCCGGCTTGCCGGGTATGGGTCTCCTTATATCTCCTAGTCTTCGAACCTATACTGCCAATATAGGGATCTGGCGGGGTTAAATTCCAATGTACGCTAGCATGTTTTTGGGTCACTTTGGCCGGTGATTCCACCTCTTTTCGGTGTGGGGGAGAAACTAGATTTCATGATGCTCACATGATCTATGTCGGTTAAAGTTAAAGTTCCCAATGAATGAATGAGGCCAGGCTCAAATGATGCACATAATGAAATGAATGATACCAAAGGTGTTAGGATAGGATAATCAAAAGGTGAGTTAGATTTAAGTAATGACATTAGGCCATTCTTGGTCATTGCACAACGAACCTAATGAAAGTCTTAAACTACATCCTAGGTATAACTGGTGTTTACACTGGTCTATGAATGAAATGAACTGGAGTACGTATGAATGAACGAAGCAGACTCTGTGTTTGCTAATGAAGACTCCCTAGTTGAGGTCCCATATGTTGAGCCCTCATTTTGGAAAGTCTTAATGTCAAGTCCATGATTCCAAGGTCTCATGGCATATGAATGAATGATATGAAAGAAGCTATGTGTTATGTGTTATGTGATATGATATGTGCTATGTGTAAATGTTATGTGCTGTGTGCAATACGATAATTATAATAATGCATGTTACTCTCATGGCATAACTTTTCTATTCCAATCTGGAAAGCTTACTGACTTTCCTAATCCAAATTTGGAAAGCTCATTGACTTTTCTAATCCAAATTTGGAAACTTTCCTAATCTCAATTTGGCAAGTCCACTGACTTGACTTCCAAAAATCATATTGTTAGGAAAGAGCTATTCTTTCTCATGCATGTCCTTGGTGTGTGCTTGCATATACCCATACTTAGTACAAGTGTGTACTAACCCTATACAAACTCTACTATTTTAGGTGCAGGCACAGGTGGACGATAGAGCTACAGGATCATCGCTGCAGTTATCCGGACGTCCAACATTCATTCGGTTTTGGTAGGTCCTCATGCTTTCGAGGATGCTACTGTTTTATATTCTAACTTAGTTTTAGAGTTGAGCTAGTGGAGCATGTTCCACTAGCGTTTCTTTCTTATTTCTTTCAGACTATGTATTGGGCCATTTTGGCAATGATACAATTATGTTTAATGAACTATTCCTTTCATTTGATTATCTCTTAATGTTTAGATGGTTGATGTTGAACGAGTTACGAATGTATTAGAAATGTTTAGAAACAAAAAGTTTCAAATTTTCAGCTAAATTTAACCTATGCAAAGTAAGAATGACGTAAGTAGGCTTGTCTGCGACCTCTGAGAGGTCAACGACGCCGGTCTCGTCTGGGGTCTAGATTCCAGTCGTGACAAATATGCTATGTGAGATTATTGCATGATACAACCCTAGGATTGTCTTTTACTTGCTTGAAACATCATCGTAAAGTCGTTCATAATTAGTTACTTTTATTTATTGCATAATTCATAGTAGTAGTTAACAACCATCACCATCTCTTGAATGATATACTTTTATTTTATTTGTAGAATTGAGTGTTAAATATAAATAGATCATAAGCGCTTTGAGAATGATAACTCGTTTCTCTAAAGAATCTATATTACTTGCACAACCACGTACACTTGCGTGTATATTGGAGAGCAACAAGTTTTTGGCGCTGCTGCTGGGAAACTTCGAATTGATTTATATTCGATTTTCTTGAGTCTACAATTGTAATATTCGAGTGTTAATAACTTGATCTTAGATTTTTTGTTGTAGGCACTTGACCTTCAAGCCTGGCTCGGAAAGGAGAACTTGTCAAACCTGACAACGAACCCCAAAAAGCTTTACGCCAATGCAGGAAAATGACTAATCTAGGATACCAAGTAGAATTAGGGTTATGTATTCATGGAAACAATGAGGATAATAACCAAGACAATGTGTATAAGCAAGAGAACTTGAATAACCAAGAGACACCCCCTATTGTACATGCAAGACTAGTTCGTGATATGGAAATCCCACTTACAACCTATGTGGCGTCTAGTATTAAGAAACCTCCACCGGGGGTAGATTTGAACTAAAAAGGTCATGGAACAACTCATCCATTCTAATGGGAAATTCATCGGTCTCCCCCACGAGGATCCTCAAATCCATGTTAGGAACTTTATAGAGATTAGTGATACATACATTCCAAATGGAGTCTCATCGGACCATGTGAGGCTGACGTTGTCCTCATGTTTATTGTTAGGAGCCGCTAGGCGCTGGTTAGATTCTGAGCCACCAAACTCCATCACTACCTGAGTCACCCAACAAAGAAGTTCTTGAGTTGATTCTTTACATCCAAGAAAACCGTACGGTTGAGAAGTGAGATATTAAGCTTTAAGCAAAACCAGGGGGAGGATATGTACCAAGCATGGACTCGTTTTATACAAATATTGAATGCCTGCCTGCACCACATTTAAACTAATGAGGTACTTGCTCACACGTTCTTTGTGAGTTTAGATTATAATGCACGTGTCCTTCTTAATAGTGCAACAACTGGACAATCCCTAGCGAAAACCTATAAAGAGTTATTCGACTTAATTGATAGACTCTCATAAGGAAACCTGACGTATGAGGGGGAAATTCCTAGGACCAAAACCCAAAGGACCGTGGGAATCTTAGATGTAGATCAAGCTACCACTATAAACGCCAAACTGGATGCAATGCAACATAATATAATCATGTATTTCAAACAAATGACCCTAAACTATGCACCGACAAACGTTGTACAACATGTAACAAATTAATGTGGGGTATGTGGTAGTGGGGCTCATGAAACCAAACTATGTGAGGCAAGCACGGATGCCGTAACCTATGTGGGTAATGCGCAAAGGGGTAGAAGTTAGCATAATTATGGTAACACTTACAACCCAAGTTAGAGGAACCATCCTAATTTCTCATGGGGTGGGAACCAAAACCAAAACCAAAACCAAGTGCAAGGGGCTAACCAATACCAATTTCAATGGGATGGGCAACAATACCAAAATCCTAACCAAGGCGCAAATCTGAGTGCAACAAAGGGGGGATGACTAATGAGGAGCTACTCCAAAATCTCATGGTTGAAATAGGGACAAAAATGAATGCTAGGTAGATAAGAAGGATGAGAACATAAGAAACATCCAAATGTTCCAAATGAGTTTGGCGAAACTAGTTGCCCAAGTAGCTAATTCTCTGAACTTGCATCCCCAAGGAGGTCTTCCCGGTAATACTGAACCCAACCCAAAGCAACTAAATATGGTAAATACTAGAAGTGGGTTACAACTAGAGGAACTAGATCCAAAGAAGAGAGATACTGAGGTTGGTACTAAAGAAATGAAAGTGGAAGAGGTAGTAAAGAACTCCATGTTGAAACACCTGTTCCTCAAAAGAAACTAGTCCCTCCGTTCCACAAAGTCTCAGAAATCCGAATTAGGATAAATGCTTCGGTAAATTTATCTCTCTTCTTAAACAGGTTCACATTAACCTACCTTTGGTTGACATTTTGCAGGGTATCCTAAAGTATGCTAAATACGTGAAGGATGTAGTGGCTAACAAGGAGGCTCACAGAGTATGAAACTGTAGCACTTACTAAGGAGTGCACTCTTTAATCCAAATGGATAACCCAAAAAAGCTAAAAGATTTGGGTAGTTTACTGTGCAGATTACAATTGGGAAAATCATTCATGCCCGAGGGTTGTGTGATCAAGGTGCGAGTATTAATCTTATGCCTTTACCATTGTATAGAAAGCTTGGGTTGGGTAGTCCAAAAAGAACCACTGTTACTCTCCAACGCGTTGATAGGTCTATTGCTAGGCTAGAAGGGGTAGTAGAGGATGTGTTAGTACAAGTAGGTTCCTTGATTTTCCTAGTGATTTTGTGGTCTTTGACTTCGAACCCGATTCTGAAGTTCTTTTTTTTTTTGGGACGTTCGTTCTAAGCCACGGGGAGGGAATTAATTGATGTAGCAGCCGAATAATTAACTATGAGGGCACATTATAAGGTTGAAGTGTTTGATGTCTATCGTGCTTTAAATTGCCTCCTACCAATGAATAGTTGTCTACTATTACGGTTGTAGTTCACATAGTAGAATCGCAGTTAGTTGTGTCCGAAGATCTCTTAGAAAGAGTGTTAGTGGGCCATGAGGTTGACAGGGATACTGAGGCTCAAGAGATAGAGACATGTTTGAATTTGGCACTCATGGAGATTCACAAGCGTAGAGTGGACTCATTAGATCGTAAGTTAGGGCCTCCACCAAGGAAATTAATAGAAGAAGCTCCCAAGCTGGAACTAAAAACTTTGCCTGCTCACCTAAGGTATGCATATTTGGGTACTAACGAAACTTTGCATGTTATACTTTCTGCAGAGTTATCTAGATTACAGGTTGATGCAACATTAAGGGTCCTAAAGCGGAGAAACAAAGTGATTGGATGGTAGATGGCTGATATTCCCAGTTAAGAGCTAAGTCAAGAAGTTAAGAGTTAAGTCAAGAAATGAAGAGCTAAGTCACGAAGTTAAGAGTCAAGCTTAAAAGTTAAGAAGTAAATCAAAAGAAGTTCATAAAGTTTTCCAAAGTCTTTCACAAACATTTTAACTTTTTTTTAAGACTTAAGTTTCAAATTAAGCAATGAGTAAAAAGTAGAGTTCAAGAAAGCCTTTGAGTTCAGTTGTGAATCCTTAGAGATCAACCATTGATTTGAACTAAGTTTTGAGGAAGTAAGTAAGAGAATGAGAAGAGTTGTACACATGAAGTTCCATGTAATTATGTAGACCTTCGTGTCGAGTCGTTTATGCCCATAAATTCTGCATAAACTCCATAAATTTGAATATCATGGAGAGGAGTAGTATCTTCAAGTTTTAAGTCTTGAGTATTGAGTTGCTTATTCCCTTTATGTTTATGATTCTAATCATGGGAATATTACATGTTACCCATGAACTCTTTGAGTTGAATTGTTCATGCCGATAATTTTGCATGAACCCTATAAGTCGAACAATCTTGAGATGAGAAATATCTTTGAGTCCTTGAGTTGAGTAGTTCATGCTCATAATTCTGCATGAACCCTCTGAGTTGAGAAATCTTGAAATGAGTAGTATTATTGAAGTTCTTGAGTTCTAAGTATTGAGTTCTATCTATGGTTATTGCAGACCTTGCATTGAGTCGTTCACGTCCATAATTTGGCATGAATTATATTTTAAGAAGTCTTTTACAAATGTTTTAACTTTTTTTTAAGACTAAAGCTTTGAGTTGAGTGAAAAGAAAGAGTAAAGTTTATTTTCTTTAAAATGATATATGGGAACTAAGTATTCCCAAGAGTAAATGTTTTCACATTTAAGAGGAGAGGAAACTGAGATTTCAAAAAGAGTTTTGAGCAAGAAAGGGAACATCAATTTGAAGGGAGCTTTTAAGCTAAGTTTTGAGTACTTATCTCAAAACAAAGAAAGAGTTTTGTTTTTACAAACACATGAGCTAAGTATATTTTGGTATTAGTATTGAGCAACGATGTGAGGATGCTAGTTCATAATAACTCAAATCTCCATTAACCATGTAGCCATCATGGGTAGAAAAGGATCATACTGTTTAGATGATTCCTTAGTGCTTTTTAGCATAGACTAGTGGATCCACTTAGTGAGTTAGGTTCTATACCCTCGGTAAGGTATAGGACGGTCCTAGGCAGCGTGAGGTAAAATGTTGTATCATCACTTACGCTCATAGTGTTGGTTTTCGATTAGAGAATTTCCCACAGAAACTATATTACTTTATTATATAAGTCAAAGTTGAGTTTGTTATTGCATTTTTTTTAACGAACTAAGTTGCTTTTACTATTTTATAAAGCTTTCCATATATTGCATCTTTTACAATTGCATTATCCTTGAGTATAATGAATTGAGTATTTCAAGTCGAGTATCATATCTTTGAGTTGAGTATCTAATCTCTAAGTTGAGTATCTTATCCTTGAGTACTTCTGAATTGAGTAAGTTGAGTAGTTTTGAGTATCCTTGTGTATTCCTTGAGTTGAGTAAGTTTCAAAGAGGTAAGTATGTTTCCATTTTTATAAAGTTCAAGCTTATGTTATAATTTAAAATTCCCCTTACATGCTCGTACATTCCACGTATATAGCCATTTGTCCTGCATCTTCTCATAATGTTAGACACAAGTATTCACGATCTTCATTAGGAGCTTCATTGATACATATGAAAGGTCGAGTTAGCTATGGTGAGCCTCCTTGCTTCTGAAGGATTTCATTTACCTTTCAGTTATAATAGTTGTTAGGATGTCGTGGGTTTTGTCCCGAATTCATTCTTTATCTGTTAGAGGCTTCATTGATAGACATTATAGTTGAGAAGTCTATATCATTTATTTTATTAAATACTTTAAATACTTAAGTTGCCTATTTCATGGAGAGTTGAATATATTATTTTTATTCAAAGTTAATCTTTTAAGTTAAAGCTTTGTATATGAGTTATTGATTTTTATTCAGTTTCTAAGCTTTTGCATGCTTAAGTTAGTCTTCCGCTTGTAGTCAGCCATGATGAGGATTTTCTAGGGGACCAACAATGGTTCTTGAGTGCCCGTCCACTTCCAGGGTGTAGACTCGGATCGTGACACCTTGTTGTTTTGTTGAAGCTTGAATTTTTTCTCTCTGAATGAATGAGTTGATATGTTTTTTGTCATGTTGAATATATCAACCATAAATAATTATTAATCATTGGACAAATCACCTCGTCCATTCTGAGATTGGTTCAGTATGCCGACGACCTCACCAACCTCTGAAAAGATAACTTTCCAGTTGCATAGCACATTGCCCTGGATGGAATACTCTGCAGAAGACCGGGTCCTTACATTTGTGAGGATCATCAAAACATTTGAAAACAGTAAGACTTATCACGCCCCAAATTCTAGGACTTATGACCTATGAATCTACGTCTTCAATTACATTTCAGAGCATTTTTAGTACGCCTTGCTCTGATACTCGCCCCAAAAATTGCATTTGAAAACATTGATACAAAAATATATGTGTTGTCAGTAAAACTTAAATACAAATTTACTTCTTCTGGTTGGGAGTGTTTAATCTAGACTCTCAATCCTACATGATATCGACATTTTGACTAATGGACGTCATGTGGCATGTAACCTCAACGACACAACCTTTAACCCTCCCCTTCACCTGTTCTTCTGACACTTCCTTTTCGTTTACCACCATTACCATTTTTAGCAATATGGTGCCTACTAGTTTAATTTATTTATCTAACATGAATGTCGATTTTTTTATGCTTACAAATTTGTCCTTTGTTTGATGTTGATTTTGTTTTATAGATTATAATTATTATTATCATTTTCTTTAAATTTTGTATGATTCAATTTCACCTTTGTAAATAACTTGTATTTCTCTTCTCTTGAACATTAGCAGTCTAATGCTTAGTGCATTTTTGTGTGTCTTTCATGAATGTTTAAAGTTTTAAAGTACAAAGTAACACTGTACTTAATATGAATTTGCACTACACCACAAACATTTAATAGATTAAAAGAGTTAAAATAATTTTTCTCCGATCACAAGGAATGATCTTCAATTTATATATATCTTATGTTTTAAAATAATTATTTTGTTAATGTCACACATTAGATATGTGTAGGTTTACATAAACAACAAGATATATAACTCATTCAAATAATAAACAAACTTTAGCGGAAAAAGAAAAATGCAATTGATATAGGGTTGTACTTTTACCGTCTTAATTATGCTATTCTGTTGCTCCAATAGCAACCTAAACAAGCACATTCCACTGAGTACTTGCTACCTCCCATCAACATAGGGTAACTTTGCGACCAACATTTAGGCAGATCAGAAAAAATCATCTAGCGCCTTTTCTTCCGGCTGAGATTTAGAACTTGCAACATACCATATTTAGGTATAATGATCAATAAAACAACTTCATGAAAACCATTGTCCGAAATGTGAAGGATTAAAAGAATCCTATATGACATTAGAAATAGAGTAGGGTATGAACTGCCATAAGATTCGTTAATGATAATAAATTCAGCACTGAAGCAGGATTCTAGAAATACGAAAGCCCAACATATAGATATCATCATTAGGAAATATGGTTGACTTTAACAAATAACGGTGATATCTTTGATATATCAGCCTAACAGAAAGGAAGAACCAAATAACACGGATGTTTAGCTTCATTAACTTTATGTTTTAATGATGATACTAATCCTAAATAATTTGTGCAGGAAAAGAAAAGAGCCATCCAAAATCTTTGAAAAGAAAGCATAAATTTAAACACGGAATGAAGTCACACACTACCAGAATTAAGGAAGATTGATAAACAATTATACCAGAATCGAGGAGATTGACTCACGTAAAAATGAAATCAAGACGAGTCAGAAACTTACTAGAAAGAAACCACACCCTATCAGAATCAAGGAAGATTGATTTGCATCAAGGAACTATAATATTCCATGTCAAGCTATTTGTTTTATCAGAAACATTCAAGCTCTAAAGAAATAAAGGGGACTGGATTAGGGACCACATCGGTGATTCGAATAAGAATCTTTGTATCAACTGTGGATTTTATCTCTTTACACCTTATATAATATGTTTTTTTATCTAATCGTCTAATCAGTAGGGTAGTTGACTTGAAAAATCAACAAACGTATATATTTGTGTCCTGAAATAAAAAATACTTATAGAAAGAGAACCACATTTGCACATATGAAATGTCTTGCTCAAATCCAGATATTCAAGTCAACGTAATAGATCAACACAAACAAGTTGATAAGAAGGTAGAGAAGTTACCAGTGCTATTCACACAACTTTCCTCTTTGAATGCATCTTGACTGCAGACCCCTTTCGTAAGCTGATATATTATCAAATTGGTCATTCTGGTAACTGTAAACTTCAAATGGAAAAAAGATAGCATCATAAGGAAACAAAGTATAATTAATCAATCAGCTACAACTCTTTTCCACTTCTTTTTTTGTGAGCCACGCAAAATAAAAATGCCAACATTTAAAATCTTTTTGATGTGAGATCCAGAAGCAACAGATGTGTAAATGTTTAAAAGCTTCAGAGCACGTGGAACCAAATCCTTCCTTGAATCACAAAATCGACATAATTGCCGTGCATCCAAATTGATTCTTCCTCCGACTGTCCCAGCCACGTAAGCTCGTAAAGCACAATGTGGATGGGAAACATGTCCACATATGTATCCATCTACTATTTCTTCACGTCGAATGTAACTATACCCACCATAGTTTGAACTGATAGTTTACAACAAATGATACAACAACACTCTCGGCAAAAACCAGGCTCACCGCAATAGATATCACAAAGCATGGCCGGAAAAAGATTTTATGCTATTAAACTGCTTGAGATCCTGTTATTAGACTTACAAGTAATAACTCTAATAGGAGAATCAGACAGTACAAACTGCATTTCTGTCCCTGAAGATGTAGTCCTCTCTTTCATATCTGAGTCAAGAACAATATCTAAATATAAATAAAATAAATTAGGCATCAAATTAACAAAAAGATGTGGTAAGTGTTTTTTTAATTGATGCAAACAACCGAATAAATATCTACATGCCATATACCAAAAAGACATGTCGAAGCTAACCTTTGAAGTTTGGCGATTACATGTCCCCATTATTCCCAACACCAGTGGATACCACGGAGACTATTCCCAACATTCATAGCCATAGACAGGATGAGCTTATCATGACTAGGATGTATGGGCTGGAGATGTTGCGCCACCAAAATGGCTGCCGGGCGTCGACTGATGTGAAACTAGGGGACATCGAGAGAAAATATCCGTTAAACGTCCATGCGAAGGCCTTACATTGCATTGGTCCTTTATTTGATGAGCATTGGATGATGACATCCCAACCGATGAGTGATGTACCGTGGTTTCACGGTATTTCTAATACTTTTTCCTTAAGTTTAGTGTGTGTCGAGAGCCTTTTCGTGTTGATTTTGATATAAGTTTATCTTTGTTTGCAGAAAATCTGTCTAAGGAAGAACGCGGGAGTTTTTGAGAAAGAATTGCAGAAGAGACCACCTACGGAGCCTATGACGGTCCGTCGAGGCTGTGACGGTCCGTAGGTGGCATCGTAGTGAAGGAAGAAGTTGCTGAAGGAAATTTGGGGAAGTCTGACCGTGTGGGATTACGGAAGTTCGTGACGGACCGTCACATATACGACGGTCCGTCCTGCATGTTCGTCGTAATTATCAGAGAGTAATCCCAGTACCCAAAATTCCAAAGTTCAAGTGTATTGGAACGAAGACCCTCGACGGGCCGTCATCCTTGCGACGGTCCGTCATACCTGTCCGTCGGGGGGAATGAAGAAAGCAACGTGAGAAGATGTGAAGTATGGGACGACGGAGGCTATGACGGTCCGTCGTGTCCATGACGGTCCGTCACGTGGTCCGTCGACCCAGACGCGTTTGGACAGATTTTTAGTAAATAGAATCCTTATTTGATTAGGTTTTTATTTTTCTTATAAATAGTTGGAAAAACCTCGTTTTTGAGGTTAGACTTTCTGGATAATTTTTAGTTTATAGTTCTTCGATTATATTAGTAAACTCTTGATTTTGGAAATTAAGATATTTTCCGGGAATTGATTGTTGTGGATTTCGGTGATTAATCAAGTTGAATTCTGGGAAATTATTCGTTTTCATAAAAGTAAGTGCATGAACTTTTCCATTAAC
>JABWTJ010000340.1:0-25503 GCA_016801875.1 Solanum sitiens
TACCATCTTAAGTCAGCCACACTATTAGACCACATTATACTTCAAGCACATAGGACACAACACATAATAGCATAGAAGACAAGACTATACATACATTATAATCAAGACTCCTAACTTTAGCTATTTACACTTCCATATAAGGGATACGTGGGTAGAGGTTATTAACCACTGTAACACATCAATGGCAGCACCTATACAATACCCTAACATGATTATACACATGCCTAAACAATAGCCACACAACCTAATTCACAACTAGAATAAAAAGGTACGCATAAGCTTCTCATAGTATCATTTTAAGCATATGTTCA
The DNA here is from genome assembly GCA_016801875.1 of Solanum sitiens. NCBI lineage: Eukaryota > Viridiplantae > Streptophyta > Magnoliopsida > Solanales > Solanaceae > Solanum > Solanum sitiens. The sequence goes on from JABWTJ010000340.1 coordinate 312, forward strand.
TAAGTTCATCAATTTGCCTTCATGACCATGGTCAACACATATATAATGACAATAAAGTAAACACCGCCACCATAAGTGGACCATACCACACAATGCCATACAAGGCTTCATCAACATAACTATAAAGGAAATAGAGAAGTAGAAGAATAAAGAGAATAAGCATTCTTACCAAATTCTCATCATTTGATCATCATTGATCAATACACCTTATTCATCAATAAAACACATATATGGCAGTAGCTAAATGTACTTTAATCATATAAGAAACCATGTACAAGTCACTACAAGATTATACCATAACGTAATACAACATATCAACATACTAGGAAAGTAGGATAACATAGATCATTAGCTATCTTCCCTAACATTGATTTTAGACCATAGTTCATACATATATAAGTCTAAGGCAGTAGCTAATTAGGTAAGAAACCAAGCCTAAGTCATGCATCATCTAATAACAATTCAAGATCCATCACATACTTAGCCTCTTGACTTCATAACCTAAAAGAATCTATACCAATTCATGCAAGCCCTTCTTACTTTGAACATTAAGGATTCATACCTATAAAATTCATCCATTACATCACCCTAAAACAGTAGCTACAGCAGTTCATACATAATCAAGAGTCTACTCAACCGATCTCACAATCGACTTCAACACAACATATAGAAACATAGGCTATTCATGTTCAATTCTTCATATATTTATCATCATGGACTAATCATCATCAATTCAACATAAATTAATGTAAATAACAATAACCACAAGCAATTCAACGTAAGAGAATCACTAATTCATCAAGGACAAGCCATAATCACAAAGCCCATGCAAAGGCTAAACCGATTTTGGAAGGAACATGGGTTCATCATGCAATTGGAGTGAAAACACATTTAAATCATTGTATTAACTTCAATTAATCATGATTCAATCATTAAAAAGCTTTTGAGAAAGAACCCATGGCTAGATTAGAAGATTGGAAACTTGATCATAAGGTTTCTTTTGAAAACATTGTGAATGGCTCTCTAGATGAAAAGATAACTAGAGATGAAGATCACCATACCTTTGTCTATAAGAAAACCTCTAAAACTTCATGATTCATCCATGAAAAACCCATCTTGAATCTGTTCTTGAGCTTCACCAACAATGGTGGTTTTAGAGAGAACACTTTTGGAGGGAAAGGCTTAAAATATGTGAGAGGGTTTTGGGAATGGGTGGATCACGTTTTTAAAGACTTATATACACCTAAAATTACTTAATTAAATCTATTATAGTCAGGTTAGGACGTGGGTGAATTTACCATTCACCCCTTTAAGTGGCAGCACGCAGGCAGTCCACATGCAGGCACCCGCGACGCATGCCTTGACGGGGCGTCATGGGCTTTACGGGGCGTCATGCCCTCCGTCTCCCATGAATTAGCCAATTTCTAGGCTCAATACCTGGCCAAGGAAAGTCTCCTTCGACGAGACCTGCTTGACGGTCCATTGGTGGCCCAACGGTCCGTCATTGGGTCCGTCAAGGGACATTGCCCAGGCAGTGTATAGGCAGCCTTGGGGTCCTTCTTTTGGGGCCTCTTGTGGGTCCCTTTAGAAGTCATACCCGGACGTTTCCAACGCGATTACAAACCTTAACATGTTATACACCTACCACAGAAGTTTCATCCAAAACAAACACCTACAAGACGTCCAAACAGACTTGACCCCAACATGACATACGATGAACGTCTTAGGGGCTATCTTTCGAACGCCTTGAACGTTCTTGGGCGTTTGAACTCCAAACTTCACGAAACTTCATACAATAACATTAAACATAATTTAAAACCATTTCAAGACTTATTTGACTCATTTCACACAACTTAGGCATGCATACACACATGAGACACATAAGCGACTATTCGTCGAACGTCTTGGACGTCCCTTGACGTTCGACTTCCAAATCACTTCAAACTTTGCACACTAACTCTATATGACAAAATAAGGCATTTTAGGACCTTATAACATTAAGACGAACATGTTAGGCTCTAGACACCTCATCTCATTTTCGAGGTCTTACAATATCCCCCACTTGGGAACATTCGTCCTCGAATGACACTTAGGACTCTTTAATCACATCAAGGACTTCAATACACATAAGAGCAGTTCATCACATTTAAAATATCATCAAATTATTTTAGCACTCAATGCACATGAGCAAGCAAAACCATTACTCACTCATTCTCTAATGCATCAAACACAAAAGTTCTTTTTCATGCTCATAGGGGAACATCCTTCTCCTAATCCTAACATGATCATTACGCCTTAATTCATTACAAGAAAATCTTGAAAAATTACTCATAGGCAGATCATAAATCACACTCAAAGTTAATTAAGCACTCATACTTCAATGCACAAAACTTGAGTTAGTTAAATCATAAAAGATCTTCATTAGTTATACCTAGTACTATGAAGGTCATACTCAACAATACCATACTTAATGGGGTACATGGAGGAATATCTTCCTCCTCAACACATTTACATGTATCATGAGTTCACACCTTATCAAAGCACAAGGTCAATTTCTTTAAAAATGAGAAAATCTCAACTTTCAAGCCAAGACATGCATACATTTTCTTCCTAGTGAAATCTAAATGGCAATTCACACCAAGTACAGCACAACAAAATTGGAAGTCATTCCACAAATTTCTTTTCTTAACATAATACTCACCCTTATAGTAAGCCTCATTTTGGAAAAATAACACAAATTATAGGCACACACATGTACACTTACCAAAACATGCTTTTACTTTTCAAGAATGAGCCTACAATTTTGCATCACAAATCATCAAATCACTAAATTTTAAAGAGAGTTCACATTTTTCATTGTAAAAGAGACTCAACTTCGATTACAAGGCTAAAACATTTAACCTACAAGTGACTATTACCAAGTTCCTTGTCTTACCTCATGAAGTAAACTTCCCAATTAGCACATTAAAATGCAAGTCAACAAGAGAAAACATGGATTTTACAAAAATTTCTTTTCATGCTCTTCGGAAAATTCACCATGTTTCTAAGATGATGTCAATCAATTCATACCAATCATATAAAGATCATGCAATTCATACTTTATGCAAGACTATCTTCATGAATAAGCATACTAAGAATTCACATTTTCCAATTCAAGTAAGAATAGAAGGACAATGTAGACAATTTCTACAATCTCATTACTCAAACACCATCCCCCACTTAGGGTAAACCCAATTAAGAGCAATTTAACCCAACATGTAGAGGATCTCAAATACAAAACCTTCATATTCATCACTTAGAGTGATTACTACTTTAGAGGGAAATTTGCATAAACTCAATTTAGCAACACTAAGGCATTCTAAACCTTATCATGTGATCACAAGCCTTTACATTCAAATCCTATATCAACATACGTAGAGGAAAAAACTACACTTATGTCAACTAATACCTTCACCATATAGTTAACAAGATTAACATCATGTATAAAGAATCGTATCATGCACATCTTCCTGATCAATAGAAAAATACTATAATATCATACTATTTATTTCACCTAAAGTCTTCCTACAATGCAATAGACACTAAGGTCATACATCATTAGAGGAAAATAACAAAGAAGTACATAACACGACAAGAAGTTTAGAAATGACTCTACGACTCATCATGTCATAAGATTCTCATCCTTCAATCTAAATAGCAAAAATTCTTTTCCACATTCCTTATCATGTTCATATTCATAAATTCTACACATATTTCAACAACATCCAATCAAATGACAATTTAGCAAGTTCTCCAAATATGATACAATAAGTTGCCTAGTCTTTATAACGAGCATGTTTTCAAATACCCAAAAGTGTAACATTTTGACATTTGATGGAACAACTATGGAATTATAAGAAATAAAGCTTTACCAACTCATTCTTCATAAGCATGCATACTATACTTACAATTCAAGTCTCCACAAAAGACTCCAATTTATACTAGCAACTCATCAAGTACCATTTATATACAAAGGAAAACAATGCACACTTTTAATCGCATACACTCATAGGATAGCATACCTCCATAGGTAGTTATTAAACAACCCTAGTTCAAATCCAAATATTTGGCTACTATCATACAAAACCATATAGGAATACACAATTTAAGAGAAATCACTTTAACCACCATAACTTCTAGCATGCTTCAACTATATCATGACATACATCATTCGTCATAACATTCTATTTCACATAGATTTCATATATTGCCAAAATTGGCATCACATCATCAAATAAAAGATATTTCATATAAAGCAAGGTAAGATGACCAATCATAATCCTCATAGAGTTAACATGTGCAATGATCAAGTAAAGATCCATAACTTCACTAAACCAAGTAACCCAACAAGAACTACAATTAGCACCATACTCCACTCATCTATAACCTTCATGCATGGATAACTCAAATTCTTTAGCACACTAGGCTACTTACATGTTTACAAGCATAGAGATCATCTCATAAGGACATTCACATTTATCATCATACACATACATAATATTAAACTCCTAAGGTCTCCATCAAGGAAAACTAGTGCAAGTCATAGGTAGAGTCCCATACCCCTACCTAAGTCCAGTTAACCCTTCAAGTCGCCTTAGTTAGTATATACATCATCAAATAAGGACAAATGTCACCTTCACACATACTCATTCAAGCCATAAAACAAAGATAAGCATTTTAAACTCACCTTTTCTCTCTCAAGCATAGAGAAACTCTCATCCAAGCAACCATATCTAAAAGACCACCGGACAAGAAAACATAAGAGAGAGATCTTATAGAATTAAGTTCTATGGCACGATATGAGATTGATGAATAAGGGAAACTCTATCGTCCTATAGCCTCTCGTACCATTTAATGTGTCGCGAATCACCACCAATGATACGAGACTCTACTAGACGTGGCAATATGAGACTTTTAGAACCTAAAACCGCTTCATAAACCTCATACTCTGATACCAAGTTTGTCACAACCCAAAAGCATACCCTAGAAGATAGGGTACAATCTTGGATTGTAACCGGCGTCGTTGACCTCTCGGAGGTCTAAGACAAGCCTCTCATATTATTCATTGCATTAACCTAGTATATTTAGTGGAAAATTTAAAACTTTTCATAGCACATCATATGCTAGAAACATCACATCGTATATATATAAAACATAAGTCATAATACATATTTAGACTCTAAGTCCCTTTGCCATCTTAGACTCAATAACTTTAGAGTACATTAAGGATAAAACCCTTAAGACATAATACAAAGCTATACATTACTAAATAGACTTTACAATAAGGACATTAGTAGAACATCCTTGAACTTAAGGATTCCTTTCCTTGAGATTGGGAAATCACCTATCAAGCTCCCCAATCATATACCTTCTTTAAGCATTCCAATACCTACACTTTGTGTAAAAAAAGTAAAGAAGAATGGGATTAGCACAAAATGTACTAAGTATGGCAACCATGCGAAAACATGCATTTAAAAGGGACATTTCCTTTGAAATCATACTTCATGCCATTTTGAGTAAATCATCATAAAACCTTTATCAATATCATTTATATCATCCACTTACTTCATAGTAACACAATCAAAGACCAAACATCATAGAAAAGCACATATAGAATATAAGTACACATAGAGGTCACTTTACAGTGAACTCACCTTTCTTAGCATTTAACTCTTTCTTTCAATTGATTAACCTCCTAAGTAATCCTTTAGGGATACTTGGTGCAATGCATCACCATAGGAACATAAGAGAAAACCATACATAGCATCTACACAAGACAACACATGCCATCCTAGAAGTATAGTACAATATAATCATAGTCAAACTAAAACTACAATATCATACATAAAGGACACATACACAATCATAAGTATTAAGGTACCTTCCTAAGACTTCCTAAGGAGTCACTTGTGCAATGTCTAGATGGGTTCATTACTTCCACCTATCCTAAGTAACTTACCTTAAGTCCTCCTAGTTAGGATCCTATTCAATTACTTCCATTGTCCATTTTATCTTTTGGGAAACCATAACCTCAACCGACATAGACCATGGGTGCTAATCATGGAATCCGGTGTTATCAAACCTTACACCGATGGAAGGCGGTCTACCGGCCAAAGTAGAACCAATATAAACATAGCTATCGAGGTAGAATCCTCTAGCTAGTATCCTATGGTGGCAATATAGTTCAAGAACTAAGAGGTAGATATCCCTATTCATACCATATGGTAAAGTGGGCCGCTCCTAATGGGAATCCCTTAAAGTGACACATCCCTCAAACACGGGAATTACCATCACATGGGCAACTTCTAGGATGAATCTTTCCTTCTAGGGATAAGTCATCACCTCCCATTGTCAAGTTCGCTCGGTGCTAAGTTAGGTTCCCTTTATTGAAAAGCCTTTATTACGTTTATTTATAAAACATAAACTTTAGAATATCCATCATTCATATGCTTATAGCATATTCAAGCACCTATCTAGAATTTATAACATTCTTGGGCACCCCTATCAAGGCCCCTCTAAATTACTAGATCATCCATGTGCGAGTGTATATATATATATATATATATAGGTGAGCAAACCTTTCACATAACACATCAAGTCACACACGTTCATATTTCAATGCATAAGTCTATAGGCATAACTATATGAGTAATACTTTCACATAAACCTACTAAGACACTATACACTTTCATAACTCATCATATCATATACATCATATTCATAACATATTCATATAATCATCCTTCACATGCATAAGAACCAAACCTAGGAACTATCCTATCAAGATACACATGTGCAATGCATAGACAAGGTCCCATACCCTTGTCCATACTAGTACACCTATCAAGTCATCCTAGTAAGGGAATACAAATCATACATTCATGAACATCACCTTAACATACATAGTAGTAGACACTAGTGAATATGAAAACTACCTTTCATTTAGACACCATGAGTTATACTACTTATAATATGCATGTAAGTGAGAGTGTGTGTACATTAACCAACATGATCACATAATGGCTATCAATACCATCTTAAGTCATCCACACTATTAGACCACATTATACTTCAAGCACATAGCACACAACACATAATAGCATAGAAGACAAGACTATACATACATTATAATCAAGACTCCTAACTTTAGCTATTTACACTTCCATATAAGGGATACGTGGGTAGAGGTTATTAACCACTTTAACACATCAATGGCAGCACCTATACGATACCCTAACATGATTATACACATGCCTAAACAATAGCCACACAACCTAATTCACAACTAGAATAAAAAGGTAGGCATAAGCTTCTCATAGTATCATTTTAAGCATATGTTCATAAGTTCATCAATTTGCCTTCATGACCATGGTCAACACATATATAATGACAATAAAGTAAACACCGCCACCATAAGTAGACCATACCACACAATGCCATACAAGGCTTCATCAACATAACTATAAAGGAAATAGAGAAGTAGAAGAATAAAGAGAATAAGCATTCTTACCAAATTCTCATCATTTGATCATCATTGATCAATACACCTTATTCATCAATAAAACACATATATGGCAGTAGCTAAATGTACTTTAATCATATAAGAAACCATGTACAAGTCACTACAAGATTATACCATAACGTAATACAACATATCAACATACTAGGAAAGTAGGATAACATAGATCATTAGCTATCTTCCCTAACATTGATTTTAGACCATAGTTCATACATATACAAGTCTAAGGCAGTAGCTAATTAGGTAAGAAATCAAGCCTAAGTCATGCATCATCTAATCACAATTCAAGATCCATCACATACTTAGCCTCTTGACTTCATAACCTAAAAGAATCTATACCAATTCATGCAAGCCCTTCTTACTTTGAACATTAAGGATTTATACCTATAAAATTCATCCATTACATCACCCTAAAACAGTAGCTACAGCAGTTCATACATAATCAAGAGTCTACTCAACCGATCTCACAATCGACTTCAAGACAACATGTAGAAACATAGGCTATTCATGTTCAATTCTTCATATATTTATCATCATGGACTAATCATCATCAATTCAACATCAATTAATGTAAATAACAATAACCACAAGCAATTCAACGTAAGAGAATCACTAATTCATCAAGGACAAGCCATAATCACAAAGCCCATGCAAAGGCTAAACCGATTTTGGAAGGAACATGGGTTCATCATGCAATTGGAGTGAAAACACATTTAAATCATTGTATTAACTTCAATTAATCATGATTCAATCATTAAAAAGCTTTTGAGAAAGAACCCATGGCTAGATTAGAAGATTGGAAACTTGATCATAAGGTTTCTTTTGAAAACATTGTGAATGGCTCTCTAGATGAAAAGATAACTAGAGATGAAGATCACCATACCTTTGTCTATAAGAAAACCTATAAAACTTCATGATTCATCCATGAAAAACCCAGCTTGAATCTGTTCTTGAGCTTCACCAACAATGGTGGTTTTAGAGAGAACATTTTTGGAGGGAAAGGCTTAAAATATGTGAGAGGGTTTTGGGAATGGGTGGATCACGTTTTTAAAGACTTATATACACCAAAAATTACTTAATTAAACCTATTATAGTCATTTTAGGACGTGGGGTGAATTTACCATTCACCCCTTTAAGTGGCAGCACGCAGGCAGTCCACATGCAGGCACCCGCGACGCATGCCTTGACGGGGCGTCATGGGCTTGATGGGGCATCATGCCCTCCGTCGCCCATGACTTAGCCAATTTCTTGGCTCAATACCTGACCAAGGCAAGTCTCTTTCGACGAGACCTGTTTGACGGTCCGTTGGTGGCGCAACGGTCCGTCATTGGGTCCGTCAAGGGACACTGCCCAGGCAGTGTATAGGCAGCCTTGGGGTCCTTCTTTTGGGGCCTCTTGTGGGTCCCTTTAGAAGTCGTACCCAAACGTTTCCAACACGATGACAAACCTTAACATGTTATAGACCTACCACATAAGTTTCATCCAAAACAAACACCTACAAGATGTCCAAACAGCCTTGACCCCAACATGACATACGGTGAACGTCTTAGGGGCTATCTTTCGAACGCCTTGAACGTTCTTGGGCGTTTAACCTTCAAACTTCACGAAACTTCATACAATAACATTAAACATCATTTAAAACCATTTCAAGACTTATTTGACTCATTTCACACAACTTAGCAATGCATACACACATGAGGCACATAAGCGACTATTCGTCGAACGTCTTGGACGTCCCTTGACGTTCGACTTCCAAATCACTTCAAACTTTGCACACTGACTCTATATGACAAAATAAGGCATTTTAGGACCTTATAAAATTAATACAAACATTTTAGGCTCTAGAAACGTCATCTCATTTTCGAGGTCTTACAGCTGGGATGATCATCTACCACTTATTGAATTTGCTTATAACAATAGCTACCATTCGAGCATTAAAATGGCACCTTATGAAGCTTTATATGGTCAAATGTGTAGATCACCAATTGGATGGTTCGAAACAGGTGAAAATGCCTTATTTAGGCCAGATCTTGTTCATCAAGCTATGGTAAAAGTCAAAGTGATACAGCAGCGGCTAGAAATAGCTCAAAGCCGACATAAATTTTATGCAGATATTAGAAGGAGAGGACTAGAATTTCCTATAGGGGATTGGGTGTTCTTGAAGGTGTCTCCGATGAAAGGGGTAATGAGGTTTGGTAAAAAGGGAAAGCTGAGTCCACGCTATATAGGGCCATATAAGATTATCCGAAAATTCGGCCAAGTAGCCTATGAGTTAGAGCTACCACAAGAGCTTTCATCAGTTCATCCGGTGTTTCATGTCTCAATGCTACGAAAATGCATAGGTGACCCATCTCGTATTACTCCTACTGAAGATGTACAGGTTACGAGAGATCTCACTTATGAAGAAGTACCCATTGCTATTCTGGATCGACAAGTTAGGAAGTTAAGAAATAAAGAAGTAGCTTCTGTAAAAGTACTATGGAGAAACCAACAAGTAGAAGAAGTTACATGGGAAACGGAAGAAGCAATGAAATTGAAGTATCCTCACCTCTTCCAGACTGGTGAGAAAGCTCAAAATGTTAGTGGAGGCGTTGACAAGTAAGTATAAGTTTAAATGTTCAATGTGATTAATAGTAGTACTAACTTAGGCTTGAACTTGTTTGGGCTGGACAACATTGCTAAAATTTGAGGACGAATGTTTTAAGGGGGGAAGGATGTGACGACCTGTATTATGTATATGCTAGTTCTATTCATGTGATACTTGACATAGACTTATAGTGTAGATGAAAGATCATGTTTCTTATATGGTTAGTGTTGGTCTAAACTAGCTCTGAAGATGATGTAATGCCTTGCACGTTTCAGCATGTGTATTGCAAGTTAACTCTGATGGAAAGTATTTCAGTAGATATAGTAAGGTGGTAATTGAGCTTAAAGTTAAAATTTAAGTGCTAAGTTGAAGAACAAGGGATTAATATTCAGAAATTGAAATAAAATAATTGAGGTGCTTGCTTGGCTTAATTAAAGCTAGCAGCTGCATCACCTACTTAAGCATTAATATAGTTAAAGGGCCAAGTTTGATGGACCAGATTTAGGCTTATATTAATGGGCTGTCACTTGAAGTCCAAATCTATTAAATGAAAATAAAATTTGAAAGAAATCCCAGCAGCCAAATCTGCCAAGGCCCAATATGGATAAAGCCCAAGTGAAAGCAACTAGGTGCATCACCTAGTTTGACCTTTTGAGCTGCTTGATGTGCACAAGCAGGTGCATCACCTAATTGACCAATTAGTGGCTGAAAATGGACCATCAAAAAAAGGAGGTTCTAGAGGATATTTTTGTGGTCAATAAAGCTCTATACATATCCAATATGAACAGATATTCTTCACCCACTTTAACACAAAAAATAAAACTTAACTCCAGCTCTCTCTCTCTCTTTCTCTTCTCTTAAGGATTAAACCAGCAGCCTTAAAGTTTTCTAGGGTACTTGAAGAAACCCTCATACCTGCAAACCAAGGTAAGTGAAAACTCATGGATTTAGCTTAATTCTCCCATGGATGATTCGGAAAACATGTTATTCATGCTCTAATATAACTACAAAGGCAAAATATTTCCAGCAGCTACTGCTCACTTCCTTAGTTATTAAAATACCTTTCTTCTTTGGTTCAAGTGTGAAGGGAAGCTGAAGTTCTAAAAGAATTCAAGTTATAAGGAGGAGTTGCAGAAATTGAGGTAAGGTGACTGCTCCATTTTTGTCTTCCTTATGTATGAGTTTGAGTGAGGAATTAGTGGTGTGCTTTCATGAAGAACTCAAGGGGGTGGTGAGTTCAATACTTGGTTGTATGATAAAGAATATTTGGGGTTGTTCTATGTATATTACTATTGAAGCAGCTTGGTTAATCTTGGGTAAAGGATGTATAATGTATGTGATGGACAGAGAATGAGGGTGTGGTGATACACATTATGTTAACCGCTTATGGGCTCATTATCAGTCAAAGTTAGCTACTGTTTTACTCACGGTATGATAGCTGCTAATTTTAGTTTACCATGACTTAAATTGTAGATTAAAACCAAAAAGGGGAGGATGAATCGTGATAGTATATCAGTCCGAGGATAAGGTATGTAAGGCTATTCGATTCTATATCCCTTTGGCATGAAATCTGACACGTGCAATTAATATCAATGAAGTGAATCTCATAAGTTCTATTCCTAGAAAAGAAAACATAGTGGCAGCATACTATCTCCAAATAGTTAACAATATTTTCCCCCTCTCCGTAGTGCATAGAACTACTTCATTATCTGTTCACTGTTTTATACTTGTGTAATTATCCCCCATGTGCGGGCATAGAAATGGTAATTGCAAAAGCAAGTATGTGAATCCTCCTCTTTGTTGTTTGAAGTCAATTGTGTCATTAATCTCTTAAAGTAATGTGTTGATGTTACATAGCTCCTTATTTCATTGTTATTTCCTTGAAGTATTATTTTCATTTCTTCTATTACTGGTCCATACTTTCATATCTCCAAAATGATTATGACCACCAAAATAACATCTCAAAAGAGTTATGAACTGATAAACAACAATCTCAAAGATTAAAGAATCTAAGTGAAGAAATCTATATAATTAAGGGTGGCAGCTCAGGGGCGAAAGCCTAGCATGGGCCGATCCCAAGTTGTTTAATTACGAGGACCGCATCCCAGGGGTTAATACGCCTAGCATGTGTCATCCTCTTCTACCACTGATCAGCTGGTCACTTGTATCACATGCCCAACAAAGATTATAACATACAGAAAAGTAAAGAAAAAAATGTAACTTACTTGATCCCACAAGAGTAAGCAAAGGTGGTCTTCTCTCCTAATCTATGCACTCATATGTTGCTACTTTATTTCATTTGAGATCTCGTATTACATATGCTATTGCCTTACATATTCAGTACATTTTTTGTACTGACGGGACTTATTGGGGACACTGCATTTCATGCTGCAGGAACTGGTACTCTAGCTAGTAGACCTCCTCAGTAGGATCACACGACACTCTGTTACTTTGGGTGAACCCCAAGTTGATTCAGAGCTTTATTGAGTCCTTGGTAAATTCATTTTGGTATTGTATCATAGTTAAGGGTAAGGCGGGGTCTGCCCTGACCTACTCTAGTCTTCTATCTTTTAGAGGCTTTGTAGATGTATATACATGGTTCAGTTGTGTCTTAAGGAGTTGTGTCCTCAACGGCCAAGTCTTGTATATAACTTTTGGACCTATTTATGTTGTTTTGTATCACTGCATCCTAGGTGAACTTGTCAAAATTGATATAGTTATATGCACAGTAAGAACAGGTTGCAGGTTGGTTCTCTCGGTCCTTTAGGGCATCGGGTGCCTGTCCGTCTTAATGGGTTTTGAGGCGTGACATCTATAATGAATTGTCTTAGATTTCAATTAGTATTATAGTTTATGTATTGAATTGGTGTTCATGGCCATGGGAAAGGGCCTTATGCTATTGAAATGGATTATTTGGCATTGGCTTGAAGTGTTGATGATGAAGTGGTGGTAAGCTGCCCTATTTCTTCTTATTTAATGTTAATTAGACTTCAATTATGTTGTGAATTGTTTGGTCCACTTATGGTGGCGGTGTTATGTGAATTGATGTGGCCTTGTCGGCTTTATTTTAAGTATATTGATGATCATGGCCTTGTCGGCACTACTTGAAGTTATATGGCTATTTGTGTAGTTGATTATGTGAAGTATGATCATATCTATCTATATGTGAAAGCATGTGTTAGTCTATTGATGTTATGTAGGAAATCCTGTTATGCTATGGCTATGTGTTAAGTGTGTAGTCTTAGAGTTGACACATGGTTGTTCCTAAATTGGCTATATGAATCGATAATGTTTATTTTGATGATGTTAAGGTAATGAATAGGTTTACTAAATGATGTTAAGGGTCATTCCTAAGTGTCTAAAAGATGATATGCTATATGTACTAAATTGATGTAATGTTGTGTCTTGTTTAGGTAGACTTGTATCCCTTGCTTGATGCTTGTATGAATATGAATATGTGATATCTTGACTTAGGAACTTAAAGAGTCTTAGTCATGAATGAATGAATGTTAGGTGAGACCTTGAATGATGATAAGAGGGTCCTTTATGTGAAACCTTGAACCAAGTGGTAAGTTTATGAAACTTGAAGTTGAAAGCCGTAATGGTATCCTTCATGTAATGAATGATGGACTTAAGGTTGATTGACTGGAACGTCATCATATCAATTCTTAGGAAAGTCATGATGAGCTTCTTGCCGCCATAGTGAGATATCTCTAGTGGACCTTGCTTTGGTAGGGTAAATGTAATTGGGTCATGAACATGATATGGGACCCATTTGTATGAGCCTTAGTGTGATTAAATCTATGAGAACGAAGGCTAGCACCGGGTAAGTATGGTAAGGGAAGTATTTCTAGTTAAAGAATGAGACTAGATTACAAAGCATGCCCTTCATATTTTCTTAACCATGTGCCTACATGGGATGTGTCTATGTTCTAGCATTGGCAAGTAGAAAAACCTCATCGGAGTAGGATAGAACTCCGGATTCCATGCTTTGCTACCATGGTCTATGTCGGTTATTGCCTATTCTCATCATATGGGATACATATATCATTAGAGAAGTTCTATGAGGTTTAGGTGGTGGTATTGGATGCTATCTAGACATTGCACAATAGGTTTTGAAGATGTTAGTAAGAGTCTCTAGGTCTTCCCCAAGACCATTACTTGAATGTCATTTATGTGATGTATGTCTCTTAAATGAACTAACGAACTAATGAACAAATGACATAATGATATAAAGTATGTAAATGAATAAGTACCTAATCTAAAGTGACTTAAGGATTCCTCAGTTAAAGTGTGAAAAGGGCATAAATGATGATCTCTTCATGTCTTATCGATGGAAGTCTTGAGAATGACTCTAGTTAGGGAAGTTGCTTGTTATGTTTGACATGATCTAAACATAGGAAGTCTTAAGGATTATTTAGGTAGCCTTGAAGAGGGTGTATGGGCGTTCTCTTCTAGGAATACTTAAGTAAGTCTTTTGATAGCCTTGGTAGGGATATTATCATATTATGTATGTCTTGTATGTTGGTGTATTGTAGGTGTGTATGTGTCTCATTATGAGCAATCTTAATGATCGTTTAGGCACATCTACAGAGGGTGTATGGGCGATCTCTCTTTGTGTGACTTAAGTGAATCTTAGGATAGCTTTAGTGAGAAGACTACATGCTAGAAGATGCTTAGTACGAAATTAGAAGAATTCACTGTAACAGTGAGGTCCTTCATTGGACAGTGAATTGATTTCACTGTAAAGTGAGTTCTAAAATGTGTTAATTGGTTTTAATTGTTTTCTTATGTGATTCTAAGTTGTTAAATGTTGTTCTTATGATGATATTATAAAATTTAAATGAAAAGATGCATATTTCCAATAAATGTCCATTTTCATGATTTTTATGCATAAGCCATACTTAGTACATGTGGTTGTACTAATTTCATACTTTTATTTATCTATATAGTTCTTGGTAGATGAAGAGGTTTTGGGAAGAATACATGGATTTAGAAGATCGTTCAAGAGAAGTTGAAGTATGTTCTCACTTGAATCAAGGGCATATATGTCTTTTATGTTTCATTTATGAAGTATTGTAATATACTATATAGTAGTATGTTTTAAATTTCATATGGGCCGTGTCCCAAGTACTCTTGTGTCTTAAGATAATGAGATTGAGAATTAGTATTTCCTATTACTTCTATATGAAAGATTTTTTTTTAAGACTATGCTATTGTTTTATGAAAAGTTTTAATTCCGCATTACTTTTCATTATGTATATGCGATGAATGATATGAGAGGCTTGTATGAGACCTCCGAGAGTTCGAGTACTACATGTCACAATCAGAGAATGTGCCCTAGCTTCTAGAGTGTGGTCTCGGGTCGTGACAAAGCTTGGTATCAGAGCATAGGTTGGTGAAAGTAGTCTTAGGAATCAAAGAGTCTAATCAATTCACTTCTAGTAGAGTCTTGACCATCAGTGTGAGTCGCGACACATCTATGGGTGAGAGGCTATAGGACGATAGAGTTTCCCTTCTTTTCTACTCCTATGTCGTGCGGTACAGTAAATGTTATGAGTATACTTCTAAATGTGTTTCCTTGTGTTTCTAAGAGATGAATACTAGAAGGATGACTGCTAGAAGGTTGGAAGAGGAAAGGGTGAATGAGGAGATTCCTCCTCAAGTTGAGCAAGTTGAGCAAATTGAGCAAGTTCTTCAAGGTGGGCAAGGTGTCCAAGGTGCTCAAGGTTCTCAAGTGCCTCCTCAAGGTGATCATGCCCCTAATGTGGAAGGAGGTAATGAGGTTCTGAAGATGTCTAATAGGGAGATTAGAGATGCTTTGCTTGCTATCGCCCGAGCCGTAACTACTCAAGATAATTTGAGTATGTTGCCTAGGGTTGTGGAGAGAACTATGACCTCTAGGTTGAGAGACTTTGTGAGGTTGAATCCTCGAATCTTTCTTGGCTCTAAGGTAGATGAGGATCCCCAAGAGTTCCTTGATGGTGTGTACAAGGTATTGAGTGCTATGGGGGTTACATATAGGGAGAAGGCGGAGTTGGCTTCGTATTAATTGAGAGATGTGTCTCAAATTTTGTACACTCAATGGAAGGATAACAGGTCGGTGCAGTCGGATACTATTGAGTGGGAAGAATTTAAGGAAGCTTTTCTTGGTAAGTACTTTCCCCGTGAGAAGAGGGAAGTAAAAGGAGAGGATTTTATCAATCTCAAGCAAGGCAATATGAGTGTTGAGGAGTACACTTTGAAATTCTCAACTTTGTCTAGATAAGTACCATCCCTAGTGTCTAATCCAAGGGATGAAATGAGTTGCTTTGTGATGGGTGTAGCCGACTTAGTGAGGGAAGAATGCCGTACGGCTATTCTACATGATGGTATGACCTTAGCTAGACTCATGGTGTATGCACAATCAATTGAAGAATCTAAACTTTGGAGGATGTCAAGAAACTTGAAAAGGAGTGTTACTAGTGATCAAGTGCAATCTAAGTTCAAAAAGAGGGCTCAAACTCAAGAAGAATCTAGGGGTGCTAAGTTCAAGGTTGAGAGAGGAGGTAGTTCAAAAGATGGCAAACCTACATGTGCCACTTGTGGTAAGAAACATTATGGTGAGTGTCTAGTGGGTACCGGGATTTGCTTTGGATGTGGAAAAGATGGACACAAAGTTAGAGATTGTCCTAACATTGCTTCTAGAGGAAAAGAGGGTAAGAAAGTTGATCCTACTGTTCCAAAGGATGATGCTCCAACGAAGAGGCATTTCTATGCACTCCGGACTAGAGGTGAGAAGCCGGATGAGAGTGATGATGATATTGGTAAGTCCTTATTTCTCTTATTGTGATATGAGTTCCTTCTAAGTAGGGGAGTATGGCTAGATGGTTGTGCTAGAACTTGTTGCATGTGCATGATGTTTAGGAGTTTGGTTGAAATTGAATTTTCATTAACTTCTTGCATTGTATATGTTGATCTTTGAGCACGTAGTAAAAGATGTTTATATGATGTTACCTTGCATATTAGCATGTCTATATCATGAATTGCCTAAAATTGCATTTTTAGAAAAATTGGCCTAAATCACTGTAGCCTGAACTGTTCACTGTATTATTTTTCAAAATGTGACTAATTGTTTCTTTGGTCTAAAATTTTTGTAATATGGTTAGAACTGATGTATATGAGTATAATAATGAATATAAAATGAGTTTTTACTATTTGGAATGAAGCATGTGAGTTTTATAGCATAATGAGTTATAGAATTATATTCTAGTTCTTGTTGTGTTGTGAATCTCTTGAATATGTGAAATTGATGTTTTCTCCTTAATACTGTGTTATATGGTTTGGGTATGTGCTGCTAGTAGATTCTCTATTCTTGGAAGTGTTCGGAGAGTGGCAAGTGTCATTCGAGGACGAATGTTGTCCAAGTGGGGAAGAATGTGAGATCCCAAAAATGACATAGGTGAACTAGAGCCTAACATTGTGGTAAAGATGGTCTAAGGTCCTAAATAGGTCTATTAAATGGTATTGAGGCAGTGTCTAAGGTATTAGGTGCATTGGAAGTCAAACGTCAAGGGACGACCAAGACGTTCGACGACTAAGTGACCTAAGTGCCTCATATGTAGTTTTATGTGGTTATGTGTGATTCATGATGTTGTTAAGTCCTTAAATGATTTAATATGATGTATATAGGTAGTGTGTCAAGTTTCGAGAAGTTTGGAGGTCAAAACTAAAGAACGTCCATGGCATTCGAAAGATGTGCCTTGAAATATCCTTGTGTGTTTAGGCACGTTTCGTCGAGTTTTATGTGTTCTTTTTGAGTGAAGTTCATGTGAGAGGTCCTAAACTCGTATACGGGGTCATTTTTGGGTTGGAAACGTCCGGGCAAACATACCCAAGGACCATCCAAGGGTCCTTGAGGAAGCACCCGAAACTTGGTGTCAAGACTGTCCGAGGCAGCCCCAAACGACGGAGGCAACAACGGCTCGTGGGCCAATCAACGCCCTTCGATGGGTGTCGTTGGTGGGTACTTAGTCTTGGGAGGTAGGAGAACCATGGCAAGTATCTTAACCAACCAACGGAAGGACAGGACGGTCTGTTTGTAGACAAACGGTCCGTCGACTGCCAACCGTTGGTGGACTGCCTCCCTACGTGCAGTTCACTGTAAGTGAGGGGTGAACTTACAAGTTCACCCCACTTCCAAATATAGAGTTTGGTGGTTCCTAAGGGGTATATTGGTTATTTTAAAGGTGTTTATAAGTCATTAACACTTAGAAGATTTCATTCTTTAAAAATCAAAACCCCAAAATTTGCCTTAGAAATTCCTCAAGACTCCATTGAAGTCCAAAGTCAAGAAAGATCTTGGTGTGACGAATTGAGTGGAGATTCTTCATCAAAGTGAAGAATTAGCTTCATTAAGGTATGGTTTTTGATCCTTGAAACTCGTTTCATCAAGGAGCCTAACTTTAGAAGATGTTTTCTAAAGTTGAATTGACCTATTTTATTATCTACCATGGGTTCTTGCGTTAATGGTTTTTAATCATTGTTTAGTGATTGAACTGTGGTTATTAGGGTAATTTTAACTCAATTAACCTATGAACCCATGTAATTGATAAACCTTAGTTTTGACTAATTTATGGGCTACTTGATATTGGTCTAATGTTTATGAATTAATGTGTAGTGTCTTATGGGATTTCTAATGATATAAGATGGTATTCAATTGTTATCTAATTGGTCTTAGATTGTTGAATCTATAATGAATTGTCTTAGATTTCAATGAGTATTATAGTTTATGTATTGAATTGGTGTTCATGGCCATGGGTAAGGGCCTTATGATATTGAAATGGATGATTTGGCATTGGCTTGAAGTGTTGATGATGAAGTGGTGGTACGCTGCCCTATTTCTTCTCATTTAATGTTAATTAGACTTCAATTATGTTGTGATTCGTTCGGTCCACTTATGGTGGCGGTGTTATGTGAATTGATGTGGCCTTGTCGGCGTTATTTTAAATATATTGATGATCATTGCCTTGTCGGCACTACTTGAAGTTATATGGCTATTTGTGTAGTTCATTATGTGAAGTATGATCATATCTATGTATATGTGAAAGTATGTCATAGTCTATTGATGCTATGTAGGAAATCATGTTATGCTATGGCTATGTGTTAAGTGTGTAGTCTTAGAGTTGACACATGGTTGTTCCTAACTTGGCTATATGAGTCTATAATGGTTATGTTGATGATGTTAAGGTAATGAATACGTTGACTAAATGATGTTAAAGGTCATTCCTAAGTGTCTAAAAGATGATATGTGCTAAATTGATGTAATGTTGTGTCTTGTTAGGTAGACTTGTGTCCCTTACTTGATGCTTGTATGAAAATGAATATGTGATGTCTTGACTTAGGAACTTAAAGAGTCTTAGTTATGAATGAATAAATGATAGGTGAGACCTTGAATGATGATAAGAGGGTCCTTTATGAGAAACCTTGAACCAAGTGATAAGGTTATGAAACTTAAAGTCGAAAGCCGTTATGGTATCCTTCATGTAATAAATGATGGACTTAAGTATGATTGGTTGGAACGACATCATATCAATCCTTAGGAAAGTCATGATGAGCCTCTTGTCGCCATACTGAGATAGCCCTAGTGGACCTTGGCTTTGTTAGGGTAAATATAATATGGTCATGAACATGATATGGGACCCATTTGTATGAGCCTTAGTGTGATTAAATCTATGAGAACGAAGGCTAGCACTGAGTGAGTATGGTAAGGGAAGTAGTTCTAGTTAAAGAATGAGTCTAGATTACAAAGAATGCCCTTCATATTTCCTTAACCATGTGCCTACATGGGATATGTCTATGTTCTACCATTGGCAAGTAGAACAACCTCATCGGAGTAGGATAGAACTCCGGATTCCGTGCTTTGCTACCATGGTCAATGTCGGTTATTGTCTATTCTCATCATATGGGATACATTTTATCATTAGATAAGTTCTATGAGGTTAAGGTGGTGGTATGGGACGCTATCTAGACATTGCACAATAGGCTTTGAAAATTTTAGTAAGAGTCCCTAGGTCTTCTCCAAGACCATTACTTGAATGTCCTTTATGTGATATAACTAACAAACTAATGAACTAATGACTTAATGATATAAAGTATGTAGATGAATAAGTACCTAATCTAAAGTGACTTAAGGATTTCTTAGTTAAAGTGTGAAGAGGGCATAAAGGATGATCTCTTCATGTCTTATCTATGGAAGTCTTGAGAATGACTCTAGTTAGGGAAGTTGCTTGTTATGTTTGACATGTTCTAAACTTTGGAAGTCTTAAGGATTATTTAGGTAGCCTTGAAGAGGGCGTATGGGCGTTCTCTTCTAGGAATACTTAAGTAAGTGCTTATGATAGCCTTGGTAGGGGAGATTGTCATATTATGTATGTCTCGTATGTTGGTGTAATGTAGGTGTGTATGTGTCTCATTATGAGTAATCTTAAGGATCGTTTAGGCACTTCTAGAGAGGATGTATGGGTGGTTTCTCTTTGTGTGACTTAAGTGAATCTTAGGATAGCTTTAGTGAGAAGACTACATGCTAGAAGATGCTTAGTACGAAATTAGAAGAATTTACTGTCACAGTGAGGTACTTCACTGTACAGTGAATTGAGTTCACTGTAAAGTGAGTTCTAAAATGTGTTAATTGGTTTTAAATGTTTTCTTATGTGATTCTAAGTTGTTAAATGTTGTTCTTATGATGATATTATAAAATTTAAATGAAAAGATGCATATTTCCAATAAATGTCCGTTGTCCGTTTTCATTATTTTTATGCATAAGCCATACTTAGTACATGTGGTTGTACTAATTTCATACTTTTATTTATCTATATAGTTCTTGGTAGGTGAAGAGGTTTTGGGAAGAATACATGGATTTAGAAGATCGTTCAAGAGAAGTTGAAGTATGTCCTCACTTGAATCAAGGGCATATATGTCTTTTATGTTTCATTTATGAAGTATTGTAATATACTATATAGTAGTATGTTTTAAATTTCGTATGGGCCGTGGCCCAAGTACTCTTGTGTCTTAAGATAATGAGATTGAGACTTAGTATTTCCTATTACTTCTATATGAAAGATTTTTTTTAAGACTATGCTATTGTTTTATGAAAAGTTTTAATTCCGCATTACTTTTCATTATGTATATGCGATGAATGATATGAGAGGCTTGTATGAGACCTCCGAGAGGTCGAGTACTCCATGTCACAATCCGAGATTGTGCCCTAGCTTCTAGGGTGTGGTCTCGGGTCGTGACAAAGCTTCGTATCAGAGCATAGGTTGGTGAAAGTAGTCTTAGGAATCAAAAAGTCTCATCAAGTCACATCTAGTAGAGTGTTGACCATCGGTGTGAGTCGCAACACATCTATGGGTGAGAGGCTATAGAACGATAGAGTTTCCCTTCTTTTCTACTCCTATGTCGTGTGGTACAGTAAATGTTATGAGTATACTTCTAAATGTGTTTCTAAGAGATGAATACTAGAAGGATGACCTCTAGAAGGTTGGAAGAGGAAAGGGTGAATGAGGAGATTCCTCCTCAAGTTGAGCAAGTTGAGAAAATTGAGCAAGTTCTTCAAGGTGGGCAAGGTGTCCAAGGTGCTCAAGGTTCTCAAGTGCCTCCTCAAGGTGATCATTCCCCTAATGTGGAAGGAGGTAATGAGGTTCCGAAGATGTCTAATAGGGAGATTAGAGATGCTTTGCTTGGTATCGCCCGAGCCGTAACTACTCAAGATAATTTGAGTATGTTGCCTAGGGTTGTGGAGAGCACTATGACCTCTAGGTTGAGAGACTTTGTGAGGTTGAATCCTCCAATATTTCTTGTCTCTAAGGTAGATGAGGATCCCCAAGAGTTCCTTGATGGTGTGTACAAGGTATTGAGTGCTATGGTGGTTACATATAGGGAGAAGGCGGAGTTGGCTTCGTATCAATTGAGAGATGTGTCTCAAATTTGGTACACTCAATGGAAGGATAATAGGCCGGTGGAGTCGGATACAATTGAGTGGGAAGAATTTAAGAAAGCTTTTCTTGGTAAGTACTTTTCCCGTGAGAAGAGGGAAGTAAAAGGAGAGGATTTTATCAATCTCGAGCAAGGCAATATGAGTGTTGAGGAGTACTCTTTGAAATATTTTCAACTTTGTCTAGATATGTACCATCCCTAGTGTCTAATCCAAGGGATGAAATGAGTTGTTTTGTGACGGGTGTAGCCGACTTAGTGAGGGAAGAATGTCGTACGGCTATTCTACATGATGATATGACCTTAGCTAGACTCATGGTGTATGCACAATCAATTGAAGAATCTAAACTTCGGAGGATGTCAAGAAACTTGACAAGGAGTGTTACTAGTGATCAAGTGAAATCTAGGTTCAAAAAGAGGGCTCAAACTCAAGAAGAATCTAGGGGTGCTAAGTTCAAGGTTGAGAAAGGAGGTAGTTCCAAAGATGGCAAACTTACATGTGCCACTTGTGGTAAGAAACATTATGGTGAGTGTCTAGTGGGTACCGGGATTTGCTTTGGATGTGGAAAAGATGGACACAAAGTTAGAGATTGTCCTAACATTGCTTTTAGAGGAAAAGAGGGTAAGAAAGTTGATCCTACTGTTCCAAAGGATTATGCTCCAACGAAGAGGCGTTTCTATGCACTCCGGACTAGAGGTGAGAAGCCGGATGAGAGTGATGATGATATTGGTAAGTCCTTATTTCTCTTATTGTGATATGAGTTCCTTCTAAGTGGGGGAGTATGGCTAGATGGGTGTGCTAGAAGTTGCATGTGCATGATGTTTAGGAGTTTGGTTGAAATTGAATTTTCATTAACTTCTTGCATTGTATATTTTATTGAGCTTTGAGCACGTAGTAAAAGATGTTTATATGATGTTACCTTGCATATTAGCATGCCTATATCATGAATTGCCTAAAATTGCGTTTTTAGAAAAATTGGCCCTAATCACTTTAGCCTGAACTGTTCACTGTGTTATTTTTCAAAATGTGACTAATTGTTTCTTTGGTCTAAAATTTTTGTAATATGGTTAGAACTGATGTATATGAGTATAATAATGAATATTAAAATGAGTTTTTACTATTTGGAATGAAGCATGTGAGTTTTATAGCATAATGAGTTATAGAATTGTATTCGAGTTCTTGTTGTGTTGTGAATCTCTGAATATGTCACGACCCAAAATCTAGCCGCGAGTGGCACCCACACTTATCCTACTATGTGAGCGAACCAACCAATCTAAAACTCCAACATATTGAACAAAAATACAAAGAGGAAGACTTAAAACTCATTATCCCCAAATCTGGAAGTCATCATCACAAGAACATCTATCCTCAAGTTACAAATCTAGAAGTATCTAAGAAGCTAAAATAAATAAAAGGCTAGTCCATGCCGGAAGTTCAAGGCATCAAGACATTGAAGAGAAGATCCAGTCCAAGCTAGAAGCATTAGCTCACCCTGAAATCCGGTGTAGTGACGACTGGCTAGAAGTGCTGCTGAGTTGAAGACGACGGTACGTTTGCTGCATTCCCCAAATAACAAAGAAAGAAACAACAAGTAGGGGGTCAGTACAAACACAAGTACTGAGTAGGTATCATCGGCCAACTCAAAATAGAAAACAGTATATATCAGTTCATATCATAAATCAACTACAATACTCAACATGTAGTAACAAGTACTATAATCATCAATAAGTACTACCAAGTTCATCCATGAGGACTCAAGCCTCAATACCACACTCATTTGGGAATTAGGTTCATTACATTGAGTATATAAACATCTCTCAAGATTTATTATCTTTCTTCCTCTTGTGTCGGTACGTGACACTCCGATCCCCTACTACTATGTGTCGGAACGTGACACTCCGATCCCTTAATTCTACGTGTCGGTTCGTGACACCCGATCCCTTAATACTATGTGTCGGAACGTGACACTCCGATCCCCTAATTTTATGTGTCGGAACGTGACACTCCGATCCCCTAATTCTACGTGTCGGTTCGTGACACCCGATCCACTAATACTATGTGTCGGAACGTGACACTCCGATCCCCTAATTCTAGGTCGGAACGTGACACTCCGATCCCCTAATTCTATGTGTCGGTTCGTGACACCCGACCCACTAATACTATGTGTCGGAACGTGACACTCCGATCCCCTAATTCTACGTGTCGGTTCGTGACACCCGATCCACTAATACTATGTGTCGGAACGTGACACTCCGATCCCCTAATTCTATGTGTCGGAACGTGACACTCCGATCCCCTAATTCTATCAATTCATCAAGCCTTCTTTTATACCAAGGCATCACCAATCTCATTACTTTAGTTCATCAAGCCTTCTTTTATACCAAGGCATCATCAATAACAAGGTGAATTAGGGTTTCTTCAAGATTTTGGATTCAAAGCTT
This sequence comes from Solanum sitiens, assembly GCA_016801875.1. Lineage (NCBI taxonomy): Eukaryota > Viridiplantae > Streptophyta > Magnoliopsida > Solanales > Solanaceae > Solanum > Solanum sitiens. The sequence continues at coordinate 24,872 of JABWTJ010000340.1, forward strand.
CATTAAGCTTATTTTATCACAATCACATAATCACATTCATGAAAGCATAAGATTAAGCATATAGAAGGGTTTACAATACTACCAATACATATCATTCACTATTAAGAGTTTACTACAAATAGTATCAACCATAACCTACCTTCACCAAGGATCCTTGATCAAACAAGCAATCTCTCAAGCTTCTTGGTTCCTCTTGGTTGTCTCTCTCTATAGATCGTTCCTCTCTTCTCCTTGTTCTCTCTATTTTTTCTTCTCCCAAACTCTCTCTCTTTTCCCTAATTTAGCATATAATTAGGTATAAAAGATGAGGAAACCACCCACTAAGTAACTCAAGGTCATCTCCTTTACACCCCCAAGGATTTGAGTTTTTAACATTGACCCACTAAAATTTATAATTATAGCAAGAATAGTCCAAAACTCCCCTTTAAAACTTACCCAGAAATTTGACCCAGACTGGGATTACGCAACCTGTGACGGTCCGTCGTGCCTACGACGGTCCGTCCTGCACTTCCGTCACGACGGACAGAGAATTGCTCTCAGTACCCAATTCTCAAGAGTTGAAGTGTTCTGAAACGGAACCTCACAACGGTCCGTCATGTCTGTGACGGTCCGTCCTGCAGGTCCGTCACAGA